>OZ020485.1:30799947-30909978 GCA_963971405.1 Psococerastis gibbosa
CTCTATCCTGCTTATGCCTCGCCAAGTCCGTCCGTCTATCGAAGAATGCCCCTGACTATGTTTATATACATACTTCTCTTTTTCAAGTTACAGCCGGATGATGGCTGGTTGGCAGCAACATATTGCAGCGATGTCTCCAATCTCCGCGATTTTGACATGCCCTCTTCAGCTCCACATAGGACGTTATCCCCACACACATACACATACACATACTTAACTGAGATTAAACTAGCCCTCCTAGTCCCCGGCACCAAATTCGCTAGCAATGCACTGGAATAAATAACCATGAGCTCGCAATGACAGTGTTATCGTCTACCACCTGGTTGAACTGAGTTCGAGTCCTGATCGGGACATTTGTTTTTTACGCAAGACAAGCCGCGATACACAAAGCTTCCACCACCGCACCGGCAGGTGCAAGGCGAGCAGGGCAAAGGTTGTTGTTATTATTGCGTATATTGTATAGCTTCAGATGTTGTATTGTATTCATCGAGAATTATCGCATGATTTACTTGTCTGGGGTGTTTTTAATTTATGGAAAGTTAATAGCTTTAAAAATAAGCCTTGGCTTCAGAATAGAAATTACACAGACCTCATTCGCAGGTGGCCTGAGCCAAACATACTTAAATACAATTTTTTCCACTCTGTTTTGCCACTGACAAACCTCATTATTTTGTACAGTGATTATTTTGTATTGTGATAGTCAAATATTATTTATGTATGTAACGATTCCTATGTATTCTTGGAATACCTTGTGAAATAAATATCTATATTGAAATAATTATCTATATTCCCCGCCCGTTACCCCGTTGCCTCGTTTCACCGTTGCATTAAATCATCGCGACAGCTGAATTTCTCAGCAAAGGGGCTGAATATGTGTAGGCAACCCACCAAGCCGACATTCCCTGGAGGCATCCCATTGAACAACATTTCAGACATTCAAATTCCCCCCTCTTCCCCGCCCCACAGCCTGCAGGGACCGATTCACGTCCAATCATCTTCCCTTTTCAAAAATTTCCTAATGCATTTCACCCCCTGCGTAATCTACAATGAAAGTTTAAAGCCCTATAGCTGAAGTAATGCTGTAGTTTTTTATAGGGAGATAGGGGTGCGACCTTTAGGGACGGGGTGAGTCACGCGTGCATGTCAAGATGTGACCCTCACCGACAGCTAGGGTGCAAAGCTTACGATTTCTCAGTAATCTTCTTCCGCCCTTCTTATCGCTGTTTCCATTCTTTTTACCCCTTTTCCATGGCGGGGAAACAGAATGCGCCAGTACTTTCAATAGTTAAAATAGCCTTATTGCTGCTTTAGCTCCCAACGCGACTATCTTCCTTAACTTGATACTAAGTCTCAACAGTGGCGCTATCTATGTCAGAAAGGTGAATGGTAAACTTGCAAGATATCCAGGGACTTATGAAGTACGTTCATGCGTAAGACGCAATTATAGAACTTACTTCGAACGCATCCTTAGTTTGAGGAGCCCATCACAGGATATACCTGAAAGTGTCCCTTGGAAACACCGGTACGAACAATAATCTATATTACAAGTTTTCTTACTTTTACTTTTACTGCGCCTTATCCTCATGGAGCGGCACGACAGCAGCGTTTCCACACAGTATCTAGAGAGGTACGGTATACACGCCACTGATATACAATAATAGTACCTACCGCAGTCTCTATGTATTGATTCCATGTCTGTCCAACAATAAGTTTGGCTCTCCTTATACACAGGTGCTCATGTTCATCTAATAGTAAGCCAGTTCCCTCAGTCTCCTAGCAATTCATTGGAATATTACTGTACCATCGTCTACTGGACTGAGTTTAAGGCCCGGTTATAACGTTTCATGCAAATGTTGCGAGCCGCGATGCGTCAAGCTTCCGTCAACGGCAGGGGTACGGCGAGGACCCGAGGAGTGGGGCGGAGTCTTCTTTACGTTTATCGGAGGATCGGGAATAACTACTGCTGCAATTTTAAGATGAATGGTTTTCCCTCTTTGTAATAGTTTTTTCTCTCGAAATATTATCATTGGGGAAGGGATTCACTTAATTTAAAACCAAATATATTTCAAGAAGCTCAGAGGGAGTCGAAATAGTTAAGCTACAACGACCTCTTGCTGTTTTATGACTTAAAAGAAGATATGTAGTAAAATATAGCTTAGAGGGTTGCTCTGTTGCTGACTTATCCCTGGGGATGATTTTTGAATGGGCTGTTTTTCAACGATAGCTGAATTTTACTCCCTTAAATATTTTTCTTATTCAATTTAGGTTGAGGATACTTAGCATTTCTTTAAAAAAATATACATAGTGCTAGTTGGCTTGTTATGTTAACGTAGCGTGGTATTTTGAAGCAATTACATTATTATCTACTGTAGGTGTACAATATGCACTTCTAAGGTTACAGTTCAAATCGGAGTGCCACACTATGCGTTTTTTGTACAAAGTGGTTTTTCTCAAGACATATTTATCGTAGAGCCGTCAAGAATATCTATTAAATTGACAGAAATGCTCATCTACATTTCGATTTATGTCATGTGGCCTTCACTAACACTAATTGGCGACAGTTATTGAACTCCTTCCTAGTGACTGCCACACCAATCGATTTATATTCAAATCAAATTCAATATTGTGGCCAATCTGTGTTAGAAAGAGCCAAGAGGTACATATCATACATCAAAACGATCAGAACAATTTCTTCAGTTTGTCCTTCTCACTTCTCCTGACACTTTTGACTTTTGACTGATATAATCATAAGATATTTGATTTTTACACTTATTAGGTTTTTCCTCCTTCCACTATCTCTTAATACAGCATCAACAATCAATACTTATCGTACTCTTCCAGTTGGGCTCTACCCATTACCTACAATACTTACTAAATAAACCTTCTTCTTCGTCAAGTTACAGCTGGATGACTGGTTGGCAGCAACATGTGGCTTCGATGCCTCCACTCCCCTCGATCCTGGCACGCCCTCTTCAGCTCCACCTGTGTCTATAAATAAATCATTTGCACAAAACTACTATCTCTACTAATCGTATACTGTGTATTGTATTGTACAGTATCTTACAGTATGGTTGCCCCGTAAGTCAGGTTCCGGGATAAAAGGAAGCAGTTTGCTCGGCTCTGGTTAAAATTATTTGTTGGATTGTGAAAACCATCTAAATATGCAATAAATTAATAGCCTAGATGTTTTATTGAAGAAAAAAACTACTGTTCTAAGTCACCCATTTTCAGTTCAGTTTCTATTCTTGATTTTTTTGAGGAAAAATATATAAAAGGCAATTAATACAGTAGCTATCTCATATAAGCAATTTATGGGGAAGAATGGATGGCTAATTTAAGAAAAACCTACTCCATATTTTGTTATTTCAAGAAAGACGACAGTATGTAATGTACACAGGCTTGTTTACATTGAAAATAATACGCAGCCCTCTCTATGACCACTTTCCCAAATATGATTCCTTTTTTATCTTCATAAATATTGATTTTCTGAAAAGACCCCTCGGTCGCCCTGGGTCAACAACGCCAATTACTTGTTTCTATCCCCTACTCTATGTCTTTTTTTAGAAGAAAAAAAAAATGCCGAGAAAGACTATTTTCAAGTAGATTCGACAGTTTTCCTCATTTCGGTTACTTCTTTCCTTTCCCTTTTTAATCATCTCATGGCTCAAAATTTAGAATTAAGTACATGAACTGTAGGCAAGCTTTCTGCAAATTTTATGGAGTGAAATGAAATGGTTATCCAACTTTGTATCAGCAATATGTCCATATATTTAGGTACTTCAATATTAAAAAAATCGTACAATTATTATACACTCTATAAATATTTAAATTATAATATAATTATTACATTGTATTATCTATAGCATAGACTAAAGTTTAAGATAGACAACTCACCTTATGGGCAGGCCCGTACCCAAGGGGGGGGGGAGGGGGGCAAGGGGGCCATGGCCCCCCTAAATTTGATAAAAAATAGTAAATAATGGAACAGTTTTAGCTAAAACTACTAAAATCACTACGGATGTACCTATCATTTATAAAAAATTTGGTTCTTGCCCCCCCCCCCCAAATTAAATCCTGGGTACGGACCTGCTTATGGGACCTTCTGGCGATTCAGAAAAACATCCCAAACTATTGTTATCGACGCACAGTCCTCAGGCAGGGCAGGTACCTACTACTTGTATGACAATATCTTTATACTTGTACTGTAGCGAATATACTAAGCACAATAGTGTTAATTTGTTGAAATTTTTATGTTTTAGAGCGAAGTATCTAATTGCTAGCATACATCCATGGAACTATTCTTCTTATTATATTGACTTGGGACTGATGAGAATGCCAAATTTCCTCGGCAATGTTAATAATCAAGGCTACATGGGAAACCCACCAAAAGCTCAGAAGACCTACTCAGAACTGGATAGAATGGAAGCTAACATGGACAGCGTTGCTGATTGTAACAGAGGAAGTTGAAGAAGACGAGCGTCTACAAACATGGATGTTACTTAAAACCCGGAGCTGAAGGTAAGCTGCCTGAATTGGTTAGTCTTGGATCACCACAGAGAAAGAATAGTGCGCTATATGCTAGTGCTATAATAACTTCTATTAAAAAAATGATTTGGGGGTTGGAAAATTTTGTGAAAGTAAATCTATCGGCCAATTATTTACCACAGAGGGTCGTTGCTACCTTTAATGCAATTCCCTTTTTTTTCTTGGGCTAGGTCTAAAATAACAGTATGGAACTTAGCAGTAATATGAAACAAAGTAGATGATTCGTACTGTGTATCTCCAAGCAACCCTCTTTTGATCATCTTGGGCTGAGACGTGTGTGGGAGAGAGGAGGTGAATGGGGAGGGGGTAGGGGGTGGGAGAATTCGAGAAATTCAGTTTGGAAGGAGGGTGGCTTGTTTGTAGAAAGCTGGGGACTAACAGCAAAGAGGAAAAGAGACTTTCTTTCATTTTAGTTGAGGATAAATATTCCAGGACCGGGAAGAAAGAACAAATACGAAAGAGAAGAATTCTTTGTTAACCTATCAAAGGGAAGAGTGAATTGAATTTTTACTTTGTTTAGATTGAAGAATTCTTCTTGGGTGAAATTAGACAAGCTTTCAATTAGCTGAAAAAGCTCTTTTCATTTCGTCTCTGTCCTGTCCACCCTCCTTCACGAGCTGCGACGTGCGCTGTTTTATACGGGGTAATGAACGCAGTAGAGCCTGGGCCCTGGCGTCTCCACATTTCAACTGCCACAGTTTGAAAAGTTGGACATTGTGTATTCAGAATTAGAAATTTCTTTGTTAAAGTCCCTGTCGAACTAAATACCGTATAGGCTTATTTAATTCAAAAATAGATTAAAAGGCAAGTTGGGCGTTGACGCTCATAACTGGGTGAAAAAACAATGCGATACATATCCTACAAGACTTGATACTAATAATACTTTATTAGTAAAATCATTTTACAATACCATGCGCCAACTACTTGAGGGGGAGAGACAATTTACTCTTTTGAATTACGTTTATGGTGTTTCCTGGATGTGTTGTACAGTACTTCTTATTATTTTTCGTCTTTTTCTTCTTCTTCTTCTTCTCCATCATCATCATCTTTTTCTTCTTCTTTTAATGCCTCATCTATAGAAGATTGGCGATCATCATGGCAATTTGAACCTTGGAGACTGCTACTCTAAAAAGGGACGTCGTGCTCTTGCCAAACCGCAGCCTCAGGTTTTTCAACCAGGATGTTCTATAGTACTTAAATGGAGGTATAGACCTACTGTATATCGTCCAGGTCGTTTTGAACTGAAAAAAACTATGCACAATTCTTCCGTGGTCCCCTTAATAGATAGATTTTGTTATAAATAGCCACCTTCCTTTAACCCGACTAATCCAAGACTGAGACTCATTAGTCTCGGTGGTAATTTTGGAATCTCGGTCTTGGTCTCGGAACCGAGACCTTAGTTCCGTTAGCCTCGGTCTCGAAGAAACACACGACTCGAGACGCGAAACCGAGACTGGGCGAACACTATAACTATCTAAGTAAGTATACCTCGTGTACCTATTATAACTGATGTTGGCACAAAAACTGTAAAAAGGTAATGTACACCTTAGCCAATAGCCAAAATATTGTTGTAAATAAACAGGAACAGCAGCCTGATCATGGCCATTATAATACCGGTATTTATTTAATCCCCTGGTATTAAAAATGTAAACAAGATAATTTCATAATGGAAAGTTCTATTCAAAATTTGTTTGTTTACATTTTTAATACCCGGGATTAAATAAATACCGGTATTATAATCGCCATGATCAGGCTGCTGGTTCACTATCTTGGCTATATGTATTGTTTTACTGCAAAACAAACATTTGTGCTGTAGATACAGTATTTCCAGCTACCTTTGTAAATAAAGGGCAAAACGAGTGCACTATAAAAATAGGTATGATATACCTACATTTGATACAAGAGGAGTATCTATTAAGATGAATGAGCCTTATGCAAAACTCCCACGAGCAATCCATCTCCAGGTACATCAGGTACACCGAGGAGAATGTGGAAATTACGTGCCAGAAGGCCATAAGCTAAGAAGGAAGCTACATTTGGAAAGAAGGCAATCAATTTGAATAAGCCCAGATACGTGGGTCCATTAAACCATTTTTTACTTGATTGTATTAAAATAAATTGCTCCATGGTAGATTGGAGAGTGTCACCGTGTGGCTGCCTTACACCGATTGAAATAATTGCCGTGACATGAGGCTGGCTAGAGATGATACAGTGTCTGCCAAGGTTGATACTGATATTAAAATGACTTTGCAATACCAAACCAAGGTAGTTTTCAAATGTGTCAACAAATACATACATACAGTAGGTATTACTATTATTTGAGCGCCAATTTTTATGCAATGTTAAACTTGTGTAAGCTGTGTCATATGTAAGGGCTTCAAATTTAATTATGTTTGTTATTAATATTTTGGGGTACATAGCGCATGCGTGGTGTACTTAAATCCAAATCTAAACCAAAACCCAATACCAGAATCCAAAACTATTGTTAAACAAAGCCAAAATCCAAAACCAGACCAAAGGCCAAAAATCCAAATTGTATCGCAGAAGGGTGTACAGTTGCACATTGTTCAAATTACTCACTCGGCAAGTTGTTGCAAGTCGAATTAAGTTATACCAATATATCGAATCTATTTGTCAATTTGAAAT
Organism: Psococerastis gibbosa; assembly: GCA_963971405.1. Lineage (NCBI taxonomy): Eukaryota > Metazoa > Arthropoda > Insecta > Psocodea > Psocidae > Psococerastis > Psococerastis gibbosa. The sequence goes on from OZ020485.1 coordinate 30,807,139, forward strand.
CTGAAGAAAGTTCATGAGCTAAACTACCAGAAGAAAGGGTAAAATGCTTGATAGGTGAATTATTGAAGAAATGAACCACTACAATGATGCATAAATTGTATGATCCAATGCTCGGTCGTTTTTCTAGCTAAACCATTTGATGTTCCTTAAAAATGGGCCCTACTCCCTTCCTACTATGTACCATTTAAAAGATACTGTTAGATATTAGTCCTTCACTGCTATACGAAATATTCAATTTTGTAAGTCAGGCAATTTTATGTGTTTGGAATCCATAGTGTTAGAGGCTAATAATACTTGATAAAGTTAGATGTAATTTTATTTAATGGCGACGATGTCAATGTCGCGAATACAAATTACAACAAGAAAATCCTGTAGAAACTGCCTCATGGCTTATTTTACTTTTTTAAATCGCAAACGCTAAATAGAAAGTTCTGTTCTGCAGACCAGTAAGTTCTGTTCTGCAGCGGGCAATGCTCAAAATAAGTCTACTGTAATTGTTTAAATGAGTCATGCACTGATTTTGAAAAAAAAAATTGTTTTTGTTTTAGGCCCCCTCCGAAAAGAACCCGAAGTGCCCTGCAGTTAAACGTCTGTTGGCGGTGACGCTCGCAGTGCTTTCTGCTTCGTCCTAGTCAACTATCAACTATTTGTGAAGTTTCGCGCCAGTCTTGGGCATTGGATATTTCTCAAGAACGTCCTGCATAGTTGGACACTGGATGTAACTTGCCTCATGCCTTTCATCAAGTCCTGGCACTAAGAGCTTAAGGGATTATTTCCCGTAGGTAGGCTACAACAAGTTTTTCTATGCTATTAAATTGATAATTAACTAAAATATGTTCAGTATTGTCACATCCCTCCCTAAATTATAACGCTAAGGCCGCTGGGCGATTTTGTACAGATTATTAGGTCGTGCGTACACCAAACTACACATATGGAGTATCTAATATTTTATTAGAACCCCAGGAACCCGCCAAAACACTCTATTTAAACGCTTCAGATGTAATTAATTATTTTAATTATAACATTCAAAACAAAAACAAGCAAGACACTGCGAATGTTCACAAGGTCCCGACCAGTAATCAAAGATATAATACTCGTAGATGATATTGATTTATTCCCGCATTGCAAAAATAATCTATTGCATTTACCAAAAGGATATGGGTATTAAAGACGGTCCGAAATGAAACAGGAATAACAAAAAAAATTCTGCACTCTACCGTAGGTAGGCTACGTAGAATGATTGGCTCGATCTCTGAAATCCGAACTAAGTGGTGCCTAAAAAAATGAATAAAAGTATAGTAAGGTTGTCATGAAGTATCTACATTTTAAATACAGTATTGTACGAGTAGTATCGTAGCATTCGAAATGAGATTGTTCCATGGATCACATTCCCGCCAAATTCATTTATGGAAGCAAGCTATTTTCTTTGTTTACGAGACGTTTATGTGTAGCCCTAGGTCTTTACTTAGAGTATATTGTACAATGATTATGTAATTATATTATTAATTATTATATTATTATTTAAGTATTATATATTATATATTTATTAATTATATTACCTTTATATTATAATATAGACTTAATTAGAGTATATTATTTACTTGGAGTATAATATTGTATAGTGTATTCAGTGGAATTGATCAAGAGAAGCATTTTTGGTTCAAGAGTAAAAGGCAGAAGATAAATACGCTAAACAAAGGTGGTATTCGTAGCCTACACCATTTGTTATAAGTTATTACCTTAGTACAGAACACTATAATTCCCTTAATCAATTTGCTTCCAATTTGTGAGGTAAAAGGTTTTACTTATTTGTTATTTTATTATTTATTATATAGGCTATATATACTGTATATGTCTATAGCAAGATATGTCCATTAGCAACATTTTCGTCAAGCCTTGTTGAAGTAATTGTTGAATTTTGATTCAATATATTCCAACATTATAAAACTAGTAGGTATGTTATGTTAAAGAGGCAACCTCCTCGTTATAACCGAAATTTGAGGATTTAGAAACATCTGGAAATAAGAGGATTTCGGAATTTTGATTCATTAACACATAGTAGTAGGCAGTAGGCTTAAATTTGTCTGTCTTCATCTTATCCTAATTCAATTAATAAACTTCATTACGGTGCTCCAGTTTACAGCAATAGGTAGGTACTGAAAACAAAAAGGATGTAATAAAATAGGTATAGCCTATATGACCCAGATTCAATCCTTTTTCTGAATTCAATGTGCTACTGGCTACTGTGAATTATAGCTCAACTGTGAATGATAAAGAATAGGCTTTGTTGCGTTCACTTACATTGCTTTGGCTCACACTCTGGTTGTTACCCTGTGACCATGAACCTTTTACCCTTTTACGTTGACATCGAGAGTAAGGGTAGGAGTGCAATGTGAAATACTCATAATATTTCCTATAACGCGTACATTGAGTACGAGTAAGAGTAAATAAGAAGGTCAAAGATCTATACCTGTGAGAAATTTCAGATGAACAGCCAATCTATGTTTTTCCTAGTAGATATAATTTGCTTTCATTTTGTGACTAGAACTTCTTTAAATCATATCTGCGAGTTGCAAGCATATCCATTCAATTACAAACATATACAGATTAATGATTTGCCATTCAACGTTTTAAATGAGCATCAGTGAATTCAGTGACAGACAGGTGTTAGAATGTACCAAAGAGGCCATCGACACCAAGATTCATTTCGACCTCCTGGGCCGCGTCCAATGCAACAAGGCACCCTTGGGTTTCTCGAATTCCGAGCCAATTCATAGTAAAATACGAAGAGTTCCGTGAATCGGAGCCTGTCTTCGAGGAATCCCATTATCGAATCCTGGGGACCCTATTGTGACGTCACGAGGATCCCCGAATCGTCACGGTGAAGGCTCTGCAGCTGATTCGATACGCCCAAATTAATTATGCCTCTCTTTAGTGAGTCAGGTCATACCTGATTAAGGCCGCTACTGGTGTTAACAGGGCCGGTTCCAGCCTCTTTACATCTAAAGCCTAGCTGTACCTGATTGTATTCAATTGAAGTTAGTACCTAAGTGGTATTGTCATGCGTGGGAGCGATGGTGGATTTTAAGGGGGATTAGCAGGATTCTGACTTGTTCAAATGGCTCACCACAACAAAGCAGAGCTGACATGTTAGTCGTTACCAAAATGTTCAGATAGCTAAGCGCGATGGCAGGCTATATAGGTAATATACTGTACAGGCATGAGTACCTACCAATATACCGTACGTAAAACTGTACAGTTATGGGTACCGATGTACAGTACCTACAACTGTACAGTTAGCCGCTAGGGACGAAAATCAATATGCTGAAATCGAACTCTACAGATTGTTGGATTCTGTCCTAGAATCATTTTTATTACATCTCTATAACGAAGCGTTTATTTAGGGGTCAATTTAGGGGGGGGGGGGCTAAGGGGTACGGTTGCCCATCAAGGAAATCCCCCCCCCCCCCTCAAGAAACCCAAAACGAGGGTTTTAACAAAAAAGATTCCTAACTAACTTAATCGTCAAAAAATAAGTTAACAAAAAATATAATATTAGGAAACAAACGTAGCATATCAGAGTGGCTATGTTTCTATACTTATTATGTTATTATAAAGGTCGTCAAAATTGACTCTTTGGTTAATGCATGACGGGAATTTACCTTCTATTAAGCCTCCACAAGCTAAAGCTGAAATGGTGCCACTGTTTATACACCCGGAAAGTGAAGAAAGCTCCCATCATCGAACTACATGATTGCTGTTTGGGGCCATTCATCATAATTTCCTATACTAATAGATATAAATACTAAATAGGAAAGCCGAAATATAGATGATCTAGAAAAGTCTGGACATGACGGGATTTGAACCCTCAATCTATGCCTTGGATCGTCTTAACCACTAGAGAGGTTAATCAGTAAGCTAATCTGCTGTGAATGCTTATGGAATTGTTAAGTCCGTCAAATTAAATAACATGAGTTATTCACAAACTTACAACTTTAAGAGGTGAGGTCTATAATGCATCTTCAGAAAATTACTTTTTTATATCCTTTCTGGCCTTATTTAGGCAGGTATAGAGGCGCTTCCTTCATTTTACAATTTTATGCAGTTTTGACAGCTTTGCCGGTACCGTACCGTACGTCATCATGTCATTGAAAGACAACTCTACGTCTATGGAAGGCACGCTTCTTCGATTTCATTCATCTCAAAATCATTTTCAGGTTACCTTCCGCACCTTTAAAGTGTGATAATTCCAAATTAAAGTAGCAAAGTGGCAATCATGCATTGCATTCAGTTTCAGGGAGCTCGTTGACACCCGCAGAGTGCCTGGATGCCACCGACAGAGTCTGTGATCTCAGCCAACCAATGTACGACCATTCACTGAAATAAACGCCAACGTAAGGTGACCGCGCCACACCTACGGAAAAAAATGCCTCAGTTCTTCCAAATTGCTTGAAATAGGTAATGATTTATGCAATTGAATTGTAATGGACACTGTAGGCTAATGACCAGTTTTCATATAGAAAAAAGATTGTGATAATCAGATCACTGTTGGACCAACCAAACAAGCCACAAGGATTTGACGTCCTTTCTTAATGTATCTCTATACGGTAGTCGAAAAGTAATCCATTAATTGCAAGTGCTCTTATACATTTATTAAATTATATAATAAATAGTTATTAAATAATGGTCGATAAATTTGATTCTTTGGTTAATAAATGACGGGAATTTACCTTCTATTAAGCCATGTAAAGGAGGGAGTTGGAAATTGGTTTCCTTCATTTCTTGTAAAGGGTGCATTGTAAAAAAAAAGTTGCTCCCCCCCCCCCTCCCACAAGCTAAAACTGAAATGGCGCCACTGTTTATACCTTTCTTATGTATTTCTATATGATAGTCGAAAAGTAGTCCAATGCAAATGTTCTTATACACAAGGGGTTGTCCCGTATTTCATTCAAATAAAATATTGTATGTACCGTACTGTGTATGAGACACTTAACCAGCAAATTGAATGAACTCACAGAACGGTGACCCATAACTTAACAACTAGACTAACACTTAAGTATGTAATGTCATAAGTTATATTTGTAGGGCAGTCAGTGCGCCAAATTGTGAAAACCAAAGAGCTACAACGCATGCTTACACGCATCACATCCATTTTTGTCGCTTTTTGGTTAGGCGCGGTTTCCGCCGACCTCTAAGTGCACAATACACATACGGTGACGTAGTAGCGGACATTCAAGACTTAGGCGGGTTTTTCACCGACCTCTCATTGCAGAATGCAAATGACATTGAATTTTTCTTTTTATAGAAATCTATTAAAATGTTTGTACTTAACATATTCCATGACGCCATTTTTTAATTTTAGTTTGTTTGTGATTTTACTCTATGATCATTGATCAATTTTACCTATGGCATAAGAGTAAAACAAAAATTTCCGTCAATGTCATTTGCATTCTGCAATGAGAGGTCGGTGGAAAACCCGCCTAAGTCTTGAATGTCTGCTACCACGTCAATGTCATTGCTTTCTGCAATGAGAGGTCGGTGGAAACCTCGCCTTACGGTACCGCAAATTGGCCACTGACAGCCCACCATACACTGTATCAACAGTTTAATATACGGTACCGATTTCGAACGCACCCTAGCTGATACGAGTGAGATAATATTTCAATGCCATTAATTTATTCTTATTTAACCTGTTAAATGTTAAATCAGGACACGTAGAGTAGTGCTACGTACTCTGGCTTTCACCTGAAAGGTTGTTGGTTCGAGTCGTATACTGGCAACATTTTCTGGCCATGCTTGGGAGGGCATGTAAAGAAGGCGTTCCCGGGGCTGTTCTAGTTGAGTGTATCAGAGGTAGCCCTAACTCCGCTCAGTTGGCTTAGTAATAGAACAAAAAAGTCCTTATTTATTTATTTATTCGTCCCCATCAACGCCGTACCCAGGGGATGGGGCTCAAGCGGTTTTAATGCTACTCTCTCTCTCTCTCTAAAATTTCTGCAAAATTCTGCGAAAACCCCCCTAATTTTATACCCATATTTTAAGAGACCCTCCCCCCCCCCTGTTTACGAATCTTCGTTGGTTAAATCTAAACCTAACTGACTATTATCCAAATGCTGCGGAAACCCCCACTATCTTGGGCCTATTTTTCAAGGAACTTCCTCGAGGAGAACACCCCCTCTCCCTGTTTGCAGGGTATAACATGTATATTAGGTATTAGTTACTCATGCGTCTTATTGTATAAGTTGAATAATTTACAATAGGCCTAACTATATTTCTTGCGAGTATTGTATTATTGAGTGAACCCCTGAAATTGTCATGGATGTCCAAGAACAACGTTAGTATTGCGGTATCCCTTTAAGGCCGCCATCTTGTGCTTTTAGAAAAGAAAATTCAGGTGCTTTGGTCCACCATGCCTACAAACCCACTTAATTTAGCAAAATCGCATGAAAAACATTTTGGAGCCGAAATCTGCACCACTGCGGTACGGCCTTGATATCCACAGTTTAATAAGATCTATTAATCATTTTACAGCATTTAGTATTGTAGCAGTAGTGTCGCCCCCACTCCCTCTCTAAAGTTGCAAAAATTATTTAGAAAAGTGGACTGGATGAGTTTAACATTATTATTGGTTTTCACTTTTTAACGAGTGCTCCATATTTTTTCGCATAGCCTTTTCACCTACAGCACCAGGCGCGGCTATAGCCCCCCCCCCCCCATTACATTCCTCAAAATCCGTAAAGCCCCACTATTTCAGTCCGATTTTTCACAATTTTTTTCCTGGGGGAGACCCCAGTGCCCAACTGTATTAATTTCCTATAATATAGAAACCTTATTGCTCTGAAAATGCGTAAAACCCCTATATTTCAGTCCTATTTTTCAAAATATTTCACCCGGGGGACGCCCGGGCCCCCTTTCATATTCCCGAACCCTCTGGCTCGTGCGCAAAGGCGCGGTTTCCACGGACCTGCTAGTGCTAAATACAAATGGGGTGACGTGCTAACACCCTATTTGTATTTAGCACTAGCAGGTCGGTGGAAACCGCGTCAAAGGACACTAAGGTCAATAATTTAAAAGCTGCGTACGTACATGAGAACGGCTTTCCCCATTTTATACACTTTCATGACAGAAGAGCGCCAAATTAAACACCACCCCCTTCGAAAACCTATCGTTACGCCACTGACAAGTGCCTCCCCCTTTCAAGAGGTCTCGGACCACCTCTGTCTATACTGGCAATTCATCTTTTTTATTCGTATTTAATCTTAGCCCCCTCCATGGTCTCCTAGATCCGTACATCCTGTACAGCACATCCACATTCCATGCCTAAAACCAGCCAGTATTATAAAAATTATCAGATTAGGCTCCTACGACAATCGTTCCATATTGGCTTGCAAGAGGAGTAAAAAATAAAATTGTCAGACGGTATAAAATGATAGGTGCGACCACCCGCACTGACCTTTTCTTGTTTTTGTCGTGTCTTCGGTGTATCCATCCGACAACGTGAATTCTGGTCGTGCTGGGGGCACTCTTCCGATAAGTCACCGCCGTGCAATAACTTAACAAGACATTGTAAATCTCAATGAGTTAATTGGGTATCCATAATTATCTTCTGCTAGTTATAAACTTCAAGATGAGTACGGGGCAAATAATGGTCGCAACCGTGATTGAGCGAATTTTCTGATCGCACTCTTCCTTTAAAAATATAGGTATCGGGAGCCTCCTTAATGAAATGTTTGAAATAACCAACATGGTATACTGAGGAACTGCAGGTCCTCGTAGGTCTTTGGTTCGTTTTTAAGAGCTTTTTCGCTGGGTGAATTTTTCACGTTGGCGTACATGCAGTCTTCTTCTTCAAGTTACAGCCGGATGATGGCTGGTTGGTAGCAACATATTGCAGCGATGTCACCAATCTCCGCGATATTGACATGCCCTCTTCAGCTCCACATAGGACGTTATCCCCAAATCATGTTTAACTTGTTGGAGATATTCGTCTCGCGGCCGTCCCCATCGATTTACACCTTCCATGGTCCCCTCAATGCAGTACTTATACCATTTCAGGACCTGCAGTATGTAGAGTAGTGGTACAGACTCGGAATTTCACCCGAAAGGTTGTTGGTTTGAGTCCCACTGCATTTTCTGGCCATGGAGGGCATGTAAAGCGTGCGGTTCTAGTTAAGTGTAAGAGACGGCTTTAGAGCCTTAACTCCACTAGGTTGGCTTAGCAATGGAACAAAAGGTGCGTAGGTACCCCGCATACCATTAGGTTAAGGGGGCCTACAATATAATATATTGTTATGTATATGTTGTTATGTCAATAATGTTGAGAAATACACGAATTATTATTATATTATTATTATAAAAAGTCAATATTTATTTATTTATTTATAATTACCGTTTAAAAATCTTAAATGCCATATACCTGTAAACACATTTAAAAATTAAAAGTTTAATTGCTAAATAGGCCTATTGCCTACCATATACACAGTACATCTTTTCTTTAATAAGTCTGCTTACCTTACCTATTTTTCATGTATTCGTATAGCATCTTCTGCCAGTTCAATGAGTAGAAATAGTGTGTAGGTGGCTTGGCCCATCCTATAGTATGTACCTGATATACTGTATATACAATATAGGAGTTTTTGAAATATTAATACCTATTTAATGTTACATGTCCCTGCTAACAGGAGTAACCATAGCACGGAAAGTATATAGTCAATAAAAAATATGGCCCAAGGGCTTTGGTTCAAAGTGCGGTCACAATCCCATTAACTCCTGACAAACTGTCATGTATGTATACAATACTATAACTTATGGACCATTTTCACGCTCCCACTTAATTTCTCCTCTTCAAAGAATAAAGATTAAAGATCGGGAACAAGCCGAAAATGCGATTGATTTAAAAAAAAACTTACGAATAAATTTTCTGTTTTACAGGTATACCTATAATAGTGAAAAGGGTGGATCTTGTTAGCGAAATGTGAAGAATAAACCAGCTGTTGCTGAATAATGCAGGATACCTGATTACCATTCTCTACAGAATTCTGATAACGCCAAGATTGAACATCGCCAAAGCTACATCTTCTCACCCCTCCCAGCAAGAGCGAGGGCAGAGCTCTGAGCAACAGAAAAACCCGCCATGAAGGATGTTATACTAATAAAATGCTACTTTTTGTTTACAAATTGTGTCTTTTGTAAAAAACCAAGCAGCTAACTGATCAAATTATAATTTCCTTAATTTGGAACCTTTGACAACTAAAAAGTCGGGGCATCAATAAAAACCTGCGAAATTGTAAAACTTTTTCCTCAGGAAATAAATAATTTTTTTTTAAGTTTTGACCCTAGTCACCCCTACGACCCTATTCACCCGTTTCTTAGATTCCTTAGATTCATCTAGATTTTGACTAATTTAAATTAACACGAGCGTCTTGACAATTTTTTATTTGGGGGGGGGGGGGGAGGTGCCAACAGTCAGCGAGGGTGTATTAGACTTGATTGTGCTTATATACATATATTTAAGTTTCACGGAACTATTCAGTTTTCCCCCATTATTTCACTTTTCAGGCACTTTTCCCGTTGCTTTAATTATTATTATAAATTCTCAACTGTCCCTCCTAATTGCCCCCAAACGTTAGGACCCATTGCATTTAGATCAGGAGACCAGAACATTGTAACTTATAAGTGCGGTGAAGCCGCAAAAAAAAAAAAAAAAAAAAAAAAAAAAAAAAAATCCGCTGTTCGTACCAGTGGAAAACTTTTTTTTTTTTTTTTGCCTATGAGAAAGATATGAGAATGATATGCGATAATCATCTTTCAAGTCTACAGAATTTAAAAATTAATAATAATGTCAACGATATCTATATCTATTAGGCTTACTTGTAATTCAATAAGCCACTGAACGTCTGTACCAAATTTAGATAAGCTACCTACTAAATATATTTTTTTAATTTTAATTTTTTTTTTTTTTTTTTGCTCAACTCATTCAGCCGAATTAATAATTACTGTTGGTATTCCTGTTTTTCCTTCAACCACGAGTTTAAGCTTCACTTTAAACATAACATATACAGTATATAGTCCATATCCCTTAGCCGGCTTAGCAGACCTGTTATTGTATATGTCGTTTAGTATTAACTTATTCTTAGAGTTAAAAATGTAAGCAAATCAATTTTTAATAGCATTTTCCAGTATAAAATTATCGAGTTTACATTTTTAATTCCAGGTAATGATTAAAAATAATCGCCATTGTAGGTCCACTGGAGAGCTTTTTAATTCATCATATTACAATAATCCCATATGAGGGCGCCTATGCTCCCATACATTAATTTACTTTTCCAGTAATGGCTTTAATTATGTATACACTTGCTATTATAGGCTAGTTTCTTTGAATGAATAATTGAATACCTGTTTATGAAAACAATAAAAAACCATACCTGTCGATCACTGGAAAAATACTAAATGCATCTGGCAGTGTTGTTGGCAACATTAGCATCTTAGACACGTTGGCGACGGTCGAAGTATAACGACCATTGCGATACCTAATATGATAGTCACTTTATGTAGAAATTTTTTGCTCCACCTTTCTAACTTCCTATTTTGGTCTCATCTAGGAAGCAAATAAAGCCGTAAGAGATGTATGACGATGTATCCGGTCTCGCTTATCGAATGCTAATTCAATTTATGACTTTTGTTCAACCAGAAATGTCACTCTAGCTTTTGTACAAAGATGAAACAAACGCGGTGTAGACCAGTCAAATCTTACAAAATACTAAATCCTAAATTTTGATCATCAATAAGGCCCAGAAAATAATTGATTTCTTCACAAATGTGTCCCTTTTCATGTTACAAAATACGCTTTATAGCGCTCAGTCAATAGTGCTTATGTGTCAAGGCCGTGGGCAAGAGGGGGGGCTTATTGGGCTGCAGCCACCCCCTCCCCCCAAATGAAAAGTTCGGAATTTAAAATATCTAGTTTGGTAACATGAATATGTTTTCCTCTGTAAATTATAAACTTTACTGCTGCTAAAAATTGTAAAACCCCCCTATTTATATATTATACTTTAGTAGCGATGGTGGGACTGGCCCTTAGAATTACAGACTTTGTTACCAGATGTTTTCCAGTAGAACCTAATAGCGCCCTTACAGTCTACGTACCCACTGTTTATGCTATACCTTTATGATTATTATTAACGTGTATTGAAAATGTAAAAACAATGAATACGCAATAATTGTAAGGCCCTATAGGTGGTAGACCTATAACAATTTTCCTTGTCCTAAAACTAAAATAAAAATGTACTAAAATAAAATTAGACATGCACGCTTTTGTTTACTAACTTACATATTAATGACATATCTCACGTAAACCTACTTTATGTTGTAACCTACTTCATGCAAGGGCGACTTAACAACAGAGAAAAGTGGCGCCTGTATGACGATAACAAGCCTTTCAATATGTTTTACTTGTAAATACTGTACATAACAATTTTAGTAAATGGTCTCATTATCAGTATGATGATGTAAACGTGCAAACAGTGTATAGATACCACCTTTGACTGTATTGACTCTCCAAAGTTCGTCGTCCCACAATGGTCTCAATAGAATGCTTATGTATATATTCTCAATAAGGCATTCTTCAACTGTTAATTAATGAGACCTCCTTTACATTGGCGTAAATTCCCAAAATTTCTGGGGGGGGGGGGCTTTAGGACCCTAAGACTTTGATCCCCCGGAGAAAAAAAAATCGATAAATGGGCCCAAATTAGTGATGTTTTACGCATATTATACCTTGGAGAAAGGGGGGCCCGGGGGTCTCCCCCGAAGAAAAAATTGATGAATAGGCCCAAATTCTCGAGGTTTTACGCATTTTGCAAGCAGTACAGTTGAGATTTTACAGACGAATACATTTACCATTGAGGGGGCTCCGGGGGTCTCCCCCGAAGAAAATGTTTGAAAAATTGGTCTGAAAAAATTGGGGTTTTAAGCATTTTGAGATATATATTTTTGTGAAAGTACTTGGTCAATATGTTGATTTTTTTTTCGTGATGGCTTTCTTATGAAATAAGTATCACACCAAGAATTAATTTTCCTTTAGTTATTGTGGATTGTATTGGCTTTTTGCCTCCATAACGTCTTTGTTACCAGAAATCCTGGGGGGGGGCTACGAATGCTTCTGGGGGGGGGGTTAGCCCAGGACCCGCCTACCATTGAGGGGGGCCCGGGGGGAGAAAAAATTGGAAAAAATAGCTCTGAAAATTGGGGGTTTCAGCATTTTTAGTAATATATTTTGATTTTTTTCATGTAAAATAAGCAGACTAAGAATTAATTTCCCTTTCATTATTGTGGATACTATGCCTTTAGCCTCCGTAACGTCTTTGTCACCAGAAATCCTGGGGGGGGGCTAAAGGACCCCCTATTTACGCCAATGCTCCTTTAAGATGTCTCTTTCTTTGGATATTTTCAGGCCCAATTACTTACCAAAGCATAGCGGCAAAAATCAGACTCCGAATAGTCACTAGTAAACCCAGAAGGCAAGGACGACTCATCCCTACCACCTAACCGATCAGTAATAAGGAAAAACTGTATGAAATTGAACGAAATGCAAGGGAATACTAGAAACACGAAATATTTATCGCGGATTCGCCGCGACTGCAGCCAGGCTGATCAATTCTATAGTAGACTAATAGAAAGTGGACGACCCCAGAATAGGTACAAAATCACTTTCACGTTAAGTGTATCCAAACAGCGAATCAGCATCACTGAAATCTCTGGATACTTTGGGCTATATGTGGTAAACTAGTCTCAGCGGTTCCCAATCTTTTTGATCCGCGCCCCACCAACGGTTTGAAAATATTTTTCACGCCCCACCTTAACATAAATGACAAATAACACCAGTACTTTTTTTTATAATTTATGTACTACTCACTGCTACTACTGCAATAATAAAACACTCATTTAAAGAGAATTTGTTTATTCAGTTCATTAGTGAGCTTTTTGACACAGTTTGGATGGCACAAGAGAGTCAATGTCAGGATTTATATTTGAAATGATTAACATAAGGTCATTTTCAGTGGCTAATTTGTTTCTGTATTTGTTTTTTAAAAATACAATAGTCGAAATTTTTTATTTATAAACCTAGTTTATAGAGGCTCAAATCAATCAAAAACAATACCTGTAGGGCCAGATGACCCATAAAAGACTGTAAAAATAAATAAATAAATAAATAATTTAAAAACAAAATATTTAACCCTTGAAAAATAAAACTAACATTAACTTACGTGCTAATAACAGGCCCACAGATACAATAAGAAAAAATTCTTTAAGTCTAATCCACAATTTGAAACAATGTCCCGTCCCATCAGCCATTCCCGAATAAATTTTGAAAATTTATTTGTGGTCAGAGATCCACGGCGTAATTTTAATAGATTAAATGTCTTAGGCTAGTGTATCAAGAATAAATTAATGACTAATAATACAATTGTCATCTCTCCGCGCCCCACCTGGAGACCTCTCGCGCCCCACCAGTTGGGAACCGCTGAACTAGAGCAATTAATTGCGAAATTTTTCCCCTGGGGACCAAGAACACATGTGAACGCATGAAAGCCTGTTTTGCACCCATATTTTCAATTTTTCATACAGTAGCCCATGAGCGTAACCAGAGGCAGGCCATCTAGGACTAGTCCTACCCCATAATTTAAAATTCTGTAGACTAAACGATGATCATATTTTTTTTTCTTAGCCAAAAGTCATGTTTTTCACTATTACGAAAAGCGTAAAATTAATTAATACGCATATAGGCTAGTATTTTTCTTCGTGACTCCGCTGCGATAATTAGCTACCCTCTGTGCTCTTGGTAAATACTCATAATCCATCAAAATTGGCATAAACAGGTTCTAATCCACCCTCTTGCGCTGCGATCATTTTATGGGTTGCCTAGGGCAAAAAAAGAACACCGTGCTGCTCTGCATGACGATAATTTGTAAGGCATCTTAGTTAGCTTATCTATGGGCGTCCCTAGCTATGGATAGAAAGAAAGGAAGAACTCATAGCTCTCTTTTAATCTATTAGGTACTTTTACAATTAATTTTAGTATATTTCTCATACAATTATCCTACTTACCTATGTATTTATTAGAATCAAACCCGTAACAAACGGAATCTCTAAAATAGTTATGGCATGTATTTGTTTGGGCCCAGGGCCCAGTTGTATGTTGCATCGGAGATACCTGCGCCGATATCCTTTTTGTAACACACTATTTTGTCAATGTATTTCCCACTTGGAGTAACCAGTGAGGACAAAAAAAACCTATTTAATTATTTTCCATGTAGGCAAATTTTGGACATTTTACAATTAACCCATGGGCACATGTAATTTACAAAGGATAGCTAATTTCTCGCAATAGCTGTAGCCAGAGTTCATGGGGTTTCAATCCACATGGCTTGAGAATAGATAGAATCGGATTTTGGGAGGAAAAAGAAAAACTATCTACTACCTATGTAATATACAATGAAATTTCTGAACCCCCCCCCCACCGAAAGAAAATCCTAGCTACGGCCTTGGTCATACACGTTTTTGGTGAAAGCCCCACCCTAGGTAAAACCTGGTAGGCGGGTAGCCCCTATACCAATGCACATGCGCAGTAAGCCCATCTGTGTGGTGCAATCCAAATTATCCCCGTAATGTTACGGAAGAGTTAATTTCCAGCAAAGTAGTATCAATAAGAAAACATTGCATTGGCTTTGATAAGATGTGGAGGAGTGATAACATACTTTCTGATCGGCCATATCTCTAGTTCTTTCCATAATTCTGCATGACTCCTTTCTTTTTAACCAGACTTATCACAAAATTTGAATGTGAGTGCTTTCGTATAGTTTTTTGTGCGGACTTTCAAATTAGGTTGGAGTACAGTGTTAGATTGAAATCCAATCGCCAATGTGTTCGAAATAATACACAAGAAGTCGGAATGGAGCCCGGTAAGGTTTTTTCAAAATTTTTGATTATCGGTTAGGCTACCTAGGCCTAAGGCCATTTATGAAAAAGAAATAATAATATGCCTGTTAATGACATCAAGCTCAAGTTTCAATACTACATATTGAACATTTCCGAAATTGTGTAAAGTTTTCAATTTAATTTTTTAAATAAAATTTTCTTGTAAGCTAATTTCTATCACGCTCTACTTCATTAAAACTCCCACTAATTCACCCCTCTTAAATTTTCAAAATTAATTTGATTATTTAAAGGTTTTTTTTTCTATTTGTCCAAAGTTTAAATACAATTTCAAAACATCAAACTTAAATTTCGCGGGGCGTCATCACGACATCGGGCTCCTTCTTTACTTAAAACCGGGGAATGCCTTCCACCCTCCTGTAAATGACGTACAAACAAATTATTCTCAACATTCAGGACATGTAGAGTAGTGCTACAGACTCCGACTTTCACCCGAATGGTTGTTGGTTCGAGTCCCACACTTGCAACATTTTCTGGCCATGCTTCGGAGAGCATGGAAAGCAGGCGGTCCCGGGCTTTCTTAGTTGAGTGTGAGAGAGGGCTTATAGCCCTAACTCCGCTAGGTTGGCTTAGTAATAGAACAACAACTAAAATCAATATTTATTTATTTAACATTCTCATAAGTCTGGCCTGCGACTCGTGACTGTTATGACTATGTATGATGATGTATGAATGATATTGCGATTGAATATACATATATGACTTGCCTTTATGCAAAAAAAAGTAGCTCACACACCTGATTTTCAGTTAGATAATTTTGACGTTTTGTACCTGTTTTGCCTACCAGTCTAACAATATATGAGTCTTGACAACGGACATCATGTATATTGTGTATTATAGAGGATTAAGTAAAATCAGGACTTGTGGTGTAGAGGCGACGCCGACACGATGCCCCCGGCAAGGCGTGAGATCCTGGGTTCGAGTACCGCTGAGAGCGGCGAGAAATGCTTCTAACTTCCCTAAATTGTTTAGAAACCATCTCTTAGAGAAAGCTTTCTACACTGTCACTGAGGCACTAGCACAATGACAACGACAGAACTACCTGATTTTGACGATATTCTGACGATTTTATTTTATACTTTACATTTATTGTATAATTTAACGGAAATGTATATTGTAAATTGTTAATTGTAAATTGTCCAGTTTCTCTTGATTCTCTAACTACAGATGTAATTTTTGGTAGACCTAACTTACTTGACGACACCACTTTTCAGTGTATCGCAAAATACAAATACATTGATCCTACGTTCGCTCCTGTTAAATGCGAAGTCGCAGCACGAAAAGTTCCCGCCCTTGAAGAAATGAAATCCATTTAGAGTTGGCGGCACCCTTAGGGCGATGGCACAGTGGTACCTGCTCGTCATAAACAGCTCCCCGGCTCTGAATATTTTAATTTTATGCTTTTACTCGGAACCTGTGAATGAAGAACCCATTGTTACAATTTATTGATTTTTACGGACAATAATGACAAGTATATGTCGGCGCTCTTTATGTAGTTCGTTAAAGGGTTCTTCCTGCCAACTTCGTGTTCCGTAAAATTAGACTGGCCGTTATTTGCAACCCAGCAGGTAAATAAAATTTTATTGTCTAGTAGATAGCTGCAATAAAATAGTGTAGACTAAATATTTTGCTATTCATTTGCTGGACTTTATTAGTTTTACTCAAAATTTTGTGACAGTGGTCCCTGTATAGGTAGAACAAAGGCAGTGTACCGATACTATTCTATAATAAAACGAGAGAACGTGAGAAATTAATTTCTTATATAATTTGAAAAATGTTCATTCTAAAATATGTTAGCGTGAAAGACAGCTCAAATTATTGTATTTCGCATAAGTACCGTGGTATACCTACCTACTAGTAGTTATTGTGTTCCTATTTACTCGTTAGTATTATAAGGAAAGTTTTGTGATGGTCGAAAAATTTTATTTCGAGATTTCAAGGGAATTACACGTTTTTTTATAACTTCATTGGGGGGTGAGGGGATCTCCAAAAACCCAAAAGCTACTAAAACCTTTATTTCTCAAAACGATTAAACGATTCCAACAAACTTTTGAAATTCATATATTATATAGGCCTACTACTAGTATATTACCACTCAGTTTCAAATTATTTTTCAATAAATAGTAGTAGTAGTAGTATGGTTTGACACAGTCCCAGGCCACGGTGTGGGCCCATAGGACTCCAGTGGACCTCCTGATTATAGTGGATTCCGAACCACTTGGGAAACACAGTAAAGTCACACGATTAGTTCGGAGGTGACCAGGACAAGTCCTACCATGTTTCCCTACCGGCACTGTCACACGACCAATTTATCTGCAGCTTTGAACCTGCTCTGGTCCGCTGGATTCAACTTGGTATGGCGGCCGGCTTCAATAAATATAAAAATACATTTAAAATATTAATATAATAAGAATATAAAACAGTAAATGAAACGTTATATGTACATATATTATCATATATCCTACAAAATGGAATACCCAATAGCACATATAGACGGTTCGTCTGTTCAGCAGTTGTTCCTGTAAAATAATGTGAAACTGAAGAAAATGTAGTTATTATTATACTGGACCTGGATCCTGGAGGACGAACATGATAATAAATAAACAACTTAATCAACTAACTACCTAATATGTGTAAGTTAAATTGCGTACAATTATTTATTCTCTAACAATAATTCACTTATATAGTATAAAGATCATGAAAAACTCTTGTATTGTACACCAATTCCGCATTACATGACCAAGGTGTACTGGTTGTCATTAATATAGTCTAAGGCTGATCTCAGCTAAACCATGGATGGAGTTCTGTCAGTAAGTAAGTGTTTGGCGCTTGACAAGTTTAATCGCCAAAAAAGCCGCTGTTTGCCATTTTTGAAGCCAGAAGGCGATGATTGCCAGGATTTTTCACTGTTTAATTCGGGACATTGTTTTGTAATGTTTACTTCCTTAATTTTTCTAAATGCACGAAAATAACCATAGCCTACTTTTAAAATTTTCGGGGCCAAAAGTAATGCATGAGTCAGCAGTATGGTTTTACCCTTTGTCCTGATTTCGCCGGGATATAATGTCAATGGCAGTCAAGCCCAAAAGACGTGTATTTTTTTATTCCCTGCTATACAGGATCAACAGCAAGCTTTAAGGTGCCTTGTAGGTGCCCCACCATACACCTTTGTGAAGGGCACAAAGAAACAAAATATGTCATTGTCACCTAAAGAAAACCTTTTGTAGGCCTAATACATAGGAAGTGTGCATTGTCGTGTAATTTAAAAAATATGTCAGGAATAGGCTCCTTATGGATTTCCCTCCAAAATTTGAGTCATGCAACCATGTTAAGGACTAAGGTTGAACTGATAAATTTTGTTTATTAAAAAGTTGCTACTCACATGCTGCATTTCTTGGCCATATTTCGGAGGGCATCTACAATCTACAATCGACTTCGATGGCCAGGTGGTAACGTGCTTGCACTTGTGGGTATCCTTACACGCCATGCGATCGGAGACGTGTCGTAACTCAACACGGGTACTACCCTACAGAGGCGACTGAAGAGGTCAATCGGATAAATTCATTAAATTGTTTGTATGTGATTAACTTTTTTTTAATATATCAGGTGAGCCGCGGGGCCTTCCTATTTGTGCGTACCGTAACTGTGTAAGAGGGCTGTACAGCCCTAACTCCGCCAGATTGGCTTAAAAATAAAACAAACAAAAAACATCATTAATTTATTGATGTGTGAATTGTGAAGTCCCCAACATACCCAATAAGAGGAAGTTGTTCGAACGGGCGGGAATCTATTATCATTCTACTGTACATACTTTACAAGCACAATCATCATAATTAACGCAGCACTGGGTCTAGGAGGATCGTAAACTTTATCACCATACATGTACAGTATGTAGATTGCAGACGCAGCATAATCATTCCTCAGAAACTTTACCCTAATGTAGGAGTAAATAGTAATGAACGTCCACCGGACTAAAACATCGAGAAGAGTAATTATGAGAGATAGTAGGTGCATGCGTAACGTTACAAGTGTTTGCTAACGGCTGAACGATAAGGAGAGCTTCGGACCGTAGCGGAAGACACCAAACATGTATTCTGTCATACTTATCCTATAGTACTGATTATACTATGATGAATATTCCGACATCCATAACAAGTTCATCGAAGCATAGATGACTCTGGCTCAAGCTTATCTAATTTGCAAATGAATCATTTTCAAAAGCAAGAATAAATTCTTCACTTGTATTATCACCACTTTATAGTTTACAAACTGCCGATGATTTTATATTAACCCATGTTAGATGTGTAGAATATTTGGAAGATCCTACCTTACCACCACTAAATTTTCTTAATGTTTTTTATCGTATCCCTTTTAAAATGGTTTAAGTTATGGCAATACAAGAGCCTATTTAGATATACATTAGGTAGGCTATCAGAGGCGCGCCCCAGGCTTTTCAACCATTTTATCAAAATATTTCCCATGTGGATTCAGTATTCAGGTTCAGTATACCTACGCATTGTACCCACTTATCAGTCTATGTAGCAAATAATGAATGTATGCCGTCTGTATCAAATCACTTGCATCAAAAATTAATGCTGTATTTTTATAGGTTACAAATAGAATCTGTGTATCGAGACTCTTAAGCTGGCCATTCACGAGGGCTCCAAACGGACTCGCGCAAGTCACACTGTACAATTTGAAAGATTTGGAGCGACTGGTTCAGCGTAGTCGTGGTGACCCCCTAACTGGCGCTAACGCCAAATGGAACAGGACGCGCCATTTGGCTTGGCGCGAGTCCATTTGGAGCCCTCGTGAATGGCCAGCTTTAGTTTCATCAGTACCGGTAATAGGCTACCATTGAATAGATTATAACTCCATAGAATTTGCCACGATAGCCAAATATTGCAAGGTTGGTGAAATGCCCACAAAATAAAAAGACCATATACAGTATGTACCATACTGCTAGTTTCAGTCCAATGTTCAGTCCGTTTGCGTCCAACTCAAGATACCCTTACCGGGATGGCCAAAATACCCTCACCACCAGCATGATGGGAACTACTCTGATTGTATTGTACCTGTACTTGACCAATTTGAATGCAATTTTGTTGGAAGAAGCAGTCTTCCTGTTCCTTAAATTCCTGATTGCCTGTCTTAATAATGCCCAATGGCTTAAATTATACTACCTACAGGTAGATTACCTCGTTATTAATGTAAACCGGACACTGAAGAAAAAGAGAAGTAGGCTGTATTGTTATGCAGCATGCGCTATGCTCTATTATATTACCTATACCAGCCGCATACTAAAAACTTTGAAAGAAAATTAATCGCATTGCAATTAACTTAGTTTTGTTTTTCCATCGCCTGCTTTCAGCATTTCTGCTTTAAGCAGCCCTGTCAGCCTGGCGGGGGGGAGTGAGTCTATTTATTAACTTAAGTCACCCTAGGGGAAGATGACTGACGGCATACAGTAGAGTCACACGATTAATTTGGGGGTGATCTGCACTCCTCTTGCAGTGGCGTAAATAACTTCTGCTATCCCCCCCTCCCCGGGGGGTGTTATTTACTGTCCACTTGCACTTAGGCTGATTGGTCGTCTCAGCCCGTTATCATGTCCCACCATGTTCCCCTGCCAACGCTGTTCACACTACCAAGTATGGAGCAGGCTCTGTTCTGGTGGATTTAACTTGGTATGGCCGTTGGCAATTTGTTCTTAGAGCTTACATACTTTAGATGTGTATATACCTACTCATGTGCAGGGACGGAGGATCCAGCCCATTTGGGGGGGGGGGGGGAGTTGTGGTAGTCGTGGGTCAGAATAGTATAAAATATGGAATTTAAACGTAATTTAGTATTGATTAAATTACAACAGACTTACTTAATTTAGGGGGGCAGCTAGCCCCCCCGTTCGTTCGTTCTTGCTCATGTGTCTGTGCTCCTGCTGGCTTTTGGTTCATGACAGGCACGTAGCCAGGGAGGGGCGTTGGGGGCTGAAGCCCCCTCCCCCTGAAATGTAAAAAAAAAAAATCCTTGCATTGTTCTGTTTGATGTTTCACCTGTATTTTTTTTCTCCCTCTAAAAACACTAAAACTGTGTGTTTTTGCATGTAAATTCTTAAAAATTTCCGGGGGGGGGGGCCGACCCACCGTTTTACTGGGGGTATTCCATACCCCGTTGACCCCCTGGTAGTTAGCCCCTCCCGAAATAAAATCCTGGCTACGTGCTTGGTTCATGAGGAACTTAAAAATTATATTCTGCAGTATTATTATAAAATAAGTAAGTTACTACTACAAGTATAGGCCTATTCTATCACCTGATTTATTTTTCTTCCCCTGTTGACGTGTACCCTCATGTTTCTATGATTATGACTTGAAGGGTATACGTTAAAGGGATTTAATCAATTTAAATGCCGAGTCTGCGTTCTGTGATAAGTTCCCATATTTTTTGTTTCTTTGCTATATACCGTATATAAGTTTTGTGACATCGAGATATTCAGCACCATCTATTATTTAAGGTAGCCTATCCACAGTAATTTTTATAGCTTTGACACTCGAAACTTTGGACAATTTTGTCTTTCCTTAGTCTCTGTTTTAAACGAATGCTAGTTACTGATTCAAGCAGTAAAGTTAAAAGCTAACCATGACATCCCCCCCTCCCCTATTTTAAATGTAGAAACACCTTAAACTCGCATTTTTTTTCCTTTTTCCCCCACAGAAAACATTTGATAAATAAATAAGGACTTTTTTGTTCTATTACTAAGCCAACCTAGCGGAGTAAGGGCTATAAAGCCCTCTCTTACACTCAACTAGGAAGGCCCGGGACCGCCTGCTTTACATACCCTCCGAAGCATGGCCAGAAAATGTAGGAAGTGTAGGACTCGAACCAACAACCTTTCGGGTGAAAGTCAGAGTCCGTACCACTACTCTACATGTCTTGACTTGATATTGCTTAGAAATTAATTGTATTGATGCGTTTCGTCAAACCGCAGAAATTATTTTTGCTTAAATTAAAGCTGCGTCCACACAATTGTATCTTAACGCATTACGTTGCGGCCTGTGTGTCGACTTTACCTGACAAATAGCAATGTTGGAAAAGTAAGAAATTAGCCGCGATGATTATGTATAGTGTGGACAGCGAAAATGCAATCAAGTCTGGACTCAGCTAAAGACACTGTACTGTAGTGAATTAATTTTGCAAAGGATTACGTGCCGTCCACACTGTAGAATGCCGTTCGGCTTTCCTTTGGCGAAAAATGGTATTGTATTCCTTTATATATAATCCAGTTTTTTGGCATTCTCAGTTCACAACATCACAAAAAAACCGTTCCCGTTTGAAAAGAAAAGACAGCTGAAAAGTATCATTTCGGAATATACTGTACAGATACTGTACCCATAATAATAGAAAAAACAATTAAAAAAAACTACTCTACATTAAGTTAATGGGTTATTTATGTGAAACTAATGATATATATATATATATATATATATATACTGTATATTAAATATAATGGTACAGTCTGCAATGGTTAATCTATTAGAAATTGATAAACTCGATGTGTATTATAACGGGCGTGCCTTATTGACGAAGCCTATTAGCAACTAATCAATTAAGTAAATCTTCAGGACTGTGAGTTTTCTCGATGTTTACCTAGCAAGCCCGATAACAAGCTAAGATAATATCATCAAAATGATTATGGGGAGGTGCTCCAGTACCGTATTAAGAAAACTAAATGTTCTGAAGTTAACACGTTCACAGGAGTGCCATTACAAAATAAGTCACTTACTGGGTCAGTTGAAACTACCTTCTATGACCTTCTTATTGCAAAAGCAGCTGCTATTACAATTCTGTCCTAAAGTGGGGTCTAGAAATTTGTCTGCTATTGCAGTCGCGTGTCTCACGAGTTGCAACTGGAAGCAACTGCAATAGCAGTCGTGATCGTTGAATTGCAATATGTTTGGACTACTGTGATCTTTAATATGTAAAATTTTTATGGTGCTGTCCGTGAACATGTTAACATTTATTTTGACTATAATCCGCGGCTGCTTGAGTGCTTTCATTCAGATCGGTGACCGGCGATTATTTGTAACTTTTGTTTAAACACCTTGTTTTATCCCTTTCCCTGTGTTGTGTTCCCATCTTGTTTTGCGCGTGTATCGTAATTATTGACGCATCCAAAAACTTCCACGTAGTCTATATAGTGAGTTTCATTGCTTCAAACGGTCTGTTAAAACGAATAAATTATTATTTCTCTATTTATTAAATACATTTACATGGCTGACCG
This sequence comes from Psococerastis gibbosa, assembly GCA_963971405.1. Classification (NCBI taxonomy): domain Eukaryota; kingdom Metazoa; phylum Arthropoda; class Insecta; order Psocodea; family Psocidae; genus Psococerastis; species Psococerastis gibbosa. The sequence continues at coordinate 30,830,411 of OZ020485.1, forward strand.
TGTATTTTGAGTCCCATTTCACACTCCATATGAAAATATATGTTAGAAGTGCAAGTGCAGTAGTTGACAGTTTGTCTGTTATTGATCTTTGAGGCACCAGCGCAATATGTATAGGAAGCTACTTAATAATAATTGAGAAAAGTGTTTATACACTGTAAGTTACTGTATAATTGCTAGTATTTATACAGTATGATTGCAATAATGAAGTTGATTGTTCCCACGGTGTCTGCGTCCACCCTGCTAATCAAATGAACGGCTAATGCCACGTTCACGTATTAATACGCATTGAACAGTATGCCAGCAAAAACTTGCCCGTCAGTCTTGACCGCTCGTTGTGTATTATGTCATTTTTTGCCGCCGTCTTGCCTGTTTTTGAATTTAACGTCTCCCTTCATTACTTAGTCAGCCATACATAGTAGATATTATTCTGCAAGGCAGCCTTTGTCTATATGATTGACAACATTGATTTCTGCAGAGCTGGAACTGCTTCTCACAATGGTAGAACCGCCCATTTATGTGCATTTTGCGCCGCCCTTTCTGCTGCAGTCATTTCTTTTCTTTGCTCAGAAAAATTGTAAATAACGATTAGAATGGTAATGTTTCATGCAGCTTCTGATACTGTTAACGCTGAGACTGTATACAATAAGTAAATGCGACAATGTCATGCATGCATAACTAATTGACATTTCACTTGCGACTAATTGCATTACAGTAATCATTTAGGCCCAGTTTAACAATTACTTCGGACCCACTCTTAAGTGTAAATCGGAAATTCCCACTACGCGATTTTTATTCAATGAAATGAAAAATGTCTTTATATTAGGCAAGCTCTAGGGCTAACCGTTTTTATACAAAGTCAAATTCCACAGGAAATATGTAGATCTGTAATTAATTTTGCATCCCTTAGAAGAAATACTCTTCTACATTTTGATATTTGATCGTAACTAACGATTGGCCACAGTTTCGAACTCTTTCCTCGCCAACCGTTTTTTACACAAATCATGTTGAATAATCGGTGTTATATGGTTGTAGAGACGGGCACATATCATGGTATCAAAATGTAGCATTTTTGTTTAGGAATGTGATATTCGGCGATCGTTAGTAAGTTAGATATTTTGGGTTTTTTGTACTTTTAAGAGTTTTCCAACTCCGATTGTCACTTGAGCAATGATGACAATGATGTACGATATTCGAAGCCAGTGAGATAAAGTTATTATTGTATTGTATTGTAGTGTAATGCGTCCACGAAGCCTATTGCCATTCGGGCAAGAGACGAACGAACTGGGCATTTCATGCAATTACCAATTCGAATCAACAACAGTGTAAAAATTACAAGTTTGCGCGATTTCGATTAGTGATTGCATCGAATGCATATGACACTTAATTTATATTGTCATTGTATACCTATATATTTAATTTTTATGACGCATATGTATTGTATATTGTATAAAATATATAATAAATGCTATCGCTTCTGGACACCTTTCCATTTTATCATTAGGGAGCATCCATAAAATACGTAACACAAAAATTGGATATTTTCACCCCCCCCCCCCTGTGACACGAAAATACTATAGAGTTAATAACATAGAGTTTGCGTAACGGTGATAGATACCCCCTCTTTCTCTAGAAGCGTTACGTAATTTATGGATACTCCCTTAGCCACCTATTTGCAGCTGCTGGAGCTATTAAGCTAGAATTTGACGGCCACATGGATGGACAATAATATTTTTAACTTAATGAATCCAATTATAATCTCATTTTGCACGCACAGTACGTGTACCGAAACAATCTTTGCATAAACCAACTTGGATTATGAATAATGTTTGTATTCATAAGTGGAGATGCCATTATCCTAATTCCTGACATGCCTCGTACCTTACGTTACCGAGTTAGCCTATAGTCCGTTCATCTATTTTACGGTTACATGATGCGCCCTTGTTGCGCAGTATAAACAACCACATTACTTCTCCCTATTTGTAGCGGTATACAATAGCACGGTCGTCTTCTAACGTTCCCTGGAAAGACCAGTTGTAAACCACAACCCCTCCAATTAGTGAGAGGTCAACTAATAATGTGGTTGTTTAGAGCGTGCAACAAGGGCGCATCCAGTGGCATTAAAATAGATGAACTGACCATACCTATCCTAGGCCTATTTCTGTCCTCCAACTATTATCAATTATTGATTTTTAAATCAAGTTTAAATTAAGAATGTACGTCGTACAGGAAATTGAGGTCCCGAAATTGAACACTTCTTATTTTTTAGTTAGTTAGCTAAACAAGTTAACAAAGATTTGGGGAATTAGGAGTTTAAATATTGGTACCGTAGCTTATTCATAAAATCATAAATATGTCTGAAGGCTAAAATTTCACGTAAAATAGATACTATTCCCTCTATAGATGGCAGTTCTTGCCGAAAGCGCTCAGGGTTTTATACTAACACAAGTGGGTTTCTTAGACAAAGTTAATTTCTTAACGATTATTTGGGTTTTACTAATTCGGTTTGTTATAACAAGTTTTTCTAAAACTCTAAGTTTTTGTTATTTTTTGTTTATTAAAATGAAATACCACGAAGTCACGAGTAATCTAATTATTTATAAAATAGATACCATGAAAAAACTACAAAACCGATAATTAATATTACCCTATTATATTATGCGTGAAGTAGCTTTCTACAACTTAAATGAGCCAAATGTTAATAACTTACTTAGTTAATTAAATTAAATTAAAAAAAGTATTAATTTTCGGTCTGCCAATTTCCTATGGAACGTACACACGTTACACCAAAAAATTATTGCAGTTTTATGTTTCTACATTTTAGTTATCATTTGTCGCAACTTGGTTGAATCAATAGAATAAGTAGCGTGTGGTGGGCCAAAAATGATCGTAAAGCCGTAGTTAGTTTGCGTCATATTAATATTGTACATACGATGTGCGTCCAATTTCGATCCCTTGAGTAAAACAAAGTCATAAGATTTCGCAATAATATTGTACGTTGACATCGATGGTAAAATGGTCGGTACCTGTCGTATCATCTTGGACATTAAAAATTAATATTCCATCCGAGAGCTTACGTACAACACTCGGGTATACGTCAAGTCGTCCCTACAAATATGATTTATGATCTTTTTATATCCATTGTTTCGGAATAGGTGCAAATTAATGATATTTCTCCATCACTTGTCTCCAAGGAATATAACTGTAGATTGCAAAAGACAAGTCTACAAGTAAATGTCCCGTAAATGTAAAAAAAATATGTAATGATGATTGTGGATGTTTTTTTTTTTTTATTCTTCGGCACTTAATTGAATGAATTGAAAAAAATTGAATTTAAAGAATGCATATCTTATTATAGAAATTGTATAGCACTTTTGTGGTAGGCCTATATAGCTTGGTAATACGCACATTTTGTACTCTTAAGCAGAAATTAGGCCTATAGTTATCACATTTTTTTCTTATCTTGTTTTATGTCTTTGGGGTGTTTTAGGCCGATAAAGTATAAACACAAGACTATTCTCGCAATCGCGATTTGCCGGTGTCTTTTCCATTGAACTGGTAGTTATAGGGCTAGCAAAAGATTTCTTCTCGATTTCATAACGAATTTTAAGTAATAAAATTGGATTAAGAAAAGTTTTATTTAAGTAATTGCTTTGGCGCCAAAGTTGGGTTTGTTATGTTGGACGCGCGTGTGGCGCATGCCAAGTAAAATAGTAACTGTAATATCGATGGTATTTTCTTCATCCGGTGATCAGCATTTTTGTATTTGTATCGTTTTTTAGTTTTAATACATGCCATGGCACAATTAAAACTCCTACTCGTATCATTCAATACCCAGAATTCAAAAAATTTGTTTGGCACACTCGAATGTCCAATTTCTTCTTTATAGAAAACTCTAAGGAAAATTTGAACTTCGGCACAGATAGTGGTTTGGTAACTGTAAAGATTGGTACAGTAAGGACGAAGGGCCTTATCTTGTTCCCGTAAGGCGCTGTAAGCATGGTTACCGTCAACGCTTATATGGTGGCGTGGCGAGGAAAGGCAACATTTGATGTGAAAACTGTGAGTGCTGGATATCCAATAACTAATGAAACAGAACCCTCACTACGAGAAAATGAGAGAGGATGGGGAGGGGGAAGGACCCAGTCCTGAACGGAATAATTTCTTCTTAATACAAGAAATAAATTAAATGAAGAAGAAATGAAAGAAATTGTGGAGGATATTAAGGATTCTATGCGTTGCCTGGACGTGAAATATTAGAAGAGGGTTGGGAGGAGAAATGGGGTGGTTGGGGGGTGACGCCTTGCAATATTAGTCAACGAAATTATTTTCTTTTACCTCTAGCTCTTTCTTATTATATTTCCTTGATTAAACTGGCAGGGTTTGTAAGCCAACCGCATTAAGTGATTTTCAGGGAAAATATAATTTTGTAACATTTTATTTGCCTGTCGTGACGATATACTGTGCGTACTCCAGAGCTGTATATTCTATAAGTACAGTTATTGACTTATTACATATGTACAGTATATGTTGTACTGAATCTGGGTTATGTCGTTTTCGAATCGTAATCCTCCGTTTATAGTCTTCTTTATTTCTAAGCTTTCCAATCTTTCCGACAGCAGCTTACCCTTACCAGAGCCATGTAACCCTTTAAATTCATAAAAATTGAAATGATGGCCAACTGCTTCAGTTAGGCGGAGTTTCCACCGACCTCTCATTGCAGAATGCAAAGACATTGACGTCGTAGCAGACATTCAAGACTTAGGCGGGTATTCCACCGACCTCTCAGAAATGGTCAAGACTAGACTATAATTAATTCCTCAAACTAGGCCGTAGCAGTTCCTTTTCTTACTGCTCTCCTATGTTCATCAATTCTCTCATTGGAACCCCTTGCTGTCTGTCCAATATAAAATTTCACAATTGAGTACCTAATATTAAATTAAATTAAATAGTAATGACTTTTTGATCTATTACTAATATAATATTAGTAATAGATTAAATTAAATATTAGGTACTCAATTGCGAAATTTTATATTGGACAGACAGCAAGGGATTCCAATGAGAGAATTGATGAACATAGGAGAGCAGTAAGAAAAGGAACTGCTACGGCCTAGTTTGAGGAATTAATTATAGTCTTGACCATTTCTCAGGGGGTTGCCTAATCAAATTATGTTAAGAAACGTATTTCATTCGATAAAATATCACTTTGATGTGGTTGACACATGAGTGAAGGACGATCTTACTTCGGATCCTCTACTATAAGCTCAGCCCAGCGGAGTTAAAGCTATAAGGCGCCCATTCCATTGACCGGCTAGGGCTATTTCCAACAACGGTGACGTGGTAGCAGACATTCAAGACTTAGGTAGCGTTTCCACCGACCTCGCATTGCAGATTGCAAATGACATTGACGGAAATGTTTTTTTTTTAAATAGAAATCTATTAAAATGTTTGTAATTAACATATCCCCTGAAGCCATTTTTTAATTTTAGTTTGTTTGTTTGTGATTTTACTGTATGATCATTGATCAATTTTAACTGTGGCATAGAGGAAAATAAACAATTCCGTCAATTCTGCAATGCGAGGTCGGTGGAAACGCCACCTAAGTCTTGAATGTCTGCTACCACGTCACCGTTGTTGGAAATAGCCCTAGCCGGTCAATGGAATGGGCACCTTAAGGAAAGCCCTCTCTTACACTCAACTAGGAAGGCCCGGGACCACCCTTCGAAGCATGGCCTGAAAATGTAGCAAGTGTGGGACTCGAACCAACAACCTGTCAGGTGAAAGTTGGAGTCCGTATCACTCCATGTCCTGACTAGTATGCAATCAGATGATGTGTAATGAGGTGTAGGCATAGTTTTTTGTCATCCCACCTTAAAGCGCCGGTTTACTTTGGTTTTGCAGGAAAAATAATACTTATTTTATGTCAAAGGCTATGACTTGTAATCACTAATATGAAAACATTTTATCCTTAAAGCCATGCCCACTGTTTTAGAATGAATTAGTTACATTACGTTAGCAAAGCATTGTATATTCCGCGGTAGTGCATAATTCATATACAATAGTAGCCTAATCCGACCAGGCTGAATGGTGCCTAAAATGAACTTATCAGTTTTGTATTTGATGTGCAGATTAATTTGCATTAACTTTATACGCAACATCAACAACTATAAATGAAAAGCAAAAACCTTTGCGGTTGCTCATTCTTTTCGCTTCTACGATGAAAAACTGAAAATGTAACGGAAACGAAATAGGCAGGAAACAAACAACAACCTTCAGAGAGGGTGAATAATTGAAGGAGGTGGGGAATCGGGTAGTTTCGAATTTCACGAAAGGGTTGAAATCCCCATAGGAAGAAGGTAAGTATGGATGGCGGCGCCATTATGGAGTTGGAGGGATGCTGGGCCAAGTGTGGATGACGCCACGTCACTCGCGTGGCTGCAGAAAGGGTTGAAACCCGTAATTGAATCTATTGATACCGCAGCGGCTTACATGGAATACACAGAATTACGTGTAAATTGACATAATATATTACAAAACAATATATTACGAGTGGCCGAGGACGGGTAGAGGATCCCCTGGTTTAAATGTTTAGTGCTTGGGTACATTCACAAAAAAATTTCTTTACACAGAAAATTAAATTACACAGATAAGTCTTTTCTGAATCTTGTATTGGAGAACCAATACCATTTGTCGATTCATAAATGATAAAAATAGGGCAGGGTGAGTTTTCTGTGCCAGGGGAGAGTGGAGGGCAGAGGGCAAGAGACAATAAACCGCATGATTATTCAATAAAACAATGGTATTCGTGATAAAAAAAGAGATTGAAACATTATATGACAAAGGGATGTCTTCATCACAAAAGCACCCCTGTCTTCTGTGACCACCAGCTGTGGGTTTGCATCACGAACTTTATCCTATATATCAGTGTAGGGGGGACAACTGATAACTAACCTTTTAAAAATTGATTCATTGTGCCTTTATTAGAATAAGAAAAAAATCATTCGTGCCGTTTTTGAGAAATAATTTTTTTAACGTTTTTTGGCGTTTTTGGAGGGTAAAACCCCCCAAAATTGAGTTAGCCCAAAATTATTCTGAGGCATGATTTTGTAAACCTACATGCCAAATTTTATTAAAATACACCGATCATATAGCCCACAAAAGTAACGAACAGACAGACCGACAGACAGGCATCAGACATTTCGTGAAAACCACTTTTTGGGTTTCTGGGAGTTCGAAATGTGTATATCCACTGAAATCCCCAAATCGAAAATTTCGACCATAGGAAAGCAAAAATAGTGTGTTTCTGATGAATGAGAAGTGACCACTCAGCACATTATATCCCTAATGCTCGAATACCGTAGTTGAATATACAGTGTGCTATCGTGTAACACGATATAGCGGCGCCCGGCAAAGTGGCCGCAACGTACCAAATCTCACATCTTGTACAACCGTTTAGATCTAAATCAGGGTTGATCTCTAGACCTTTGCATTTAGAACCCTTCATAAATTAAACACCCTGAGATATGAATGTGGGCTTATGAATTATATCATAAGGTGCTTTATGTAAATAGTTTAGGTGTTGACATTATAGCACTAGCTCTATAAAGGGGTTCTCACTTAGCCTACTTGTGGTGAAATGAGAGATGTCTGTGAAAATATAAATAGCCTATAAAGAAAAGTAAATAAACACAAAATACAATGGAAGTGTTGTTCATTTTTTCTCTTTTTAAATTGTATATCTAAATTCTATGTTCTCTGCATTTCCCACTATACCACAGTCCACTGGTAAATGAGTACGCCTTGTACTGTATATAGGTATATACTGATGTGCATCCGCTATCTGTCGCAGGGACAGTGTATTTTGCCTGTAACCTAAAGAAAATTCTCTTTTAGCTAGGTTTTTTTATTCTTACCAAAACCGGTACCTTAAATCTTGTAGATCAAACGGCCTAGCACCAACGCAAAATAATAACATTTTCTGGGCTCTACAACAGTTAAATGCTGTCTACTTTGGGTTAGTTCCCTGGGTTAGTTATTATTTTCCGCTGGTGCTATGCCTGTATTCTATTTTAATTCTGTAAACCTACCTATCAAAGGGTGTTCCCTACTCAATTCATTTCTACTTTCTAATTTATTTTAAAATTTACTATTGAACTGAGTTTGGCATTATGCGTAGGATAGTAAATCCTTATTGTATTTAGAGAAGTTGAGTTCAAGTCACCTTTGAGGCCTTCACTATACATGACAGTAAGGTTAGGCGGGGTTTCCACATACGACAATGGTCAATGGTAAATGTGGTATTGGCGTTTCAGCAGACATTAAAGACATACTAACAATGTCCACGTACCACGTCAAAACCATATTTACCATTGACCATTGACATATGTGGAAACCCCGCCTAAATAGTATACTATATATTGTACAGTATTTCTTATGGATGCAAATAGTGCTTTTCGCGCGACTTTTGAACTTATGGATAAGCTTATAGTAAATGTCAAACCCTGGGAAAATATACCATTGCATTTGTTTACAAACATGCGTTTATACAGGCTCATGAGTCATGGTGGTAGCATATCACACACTTAACCTTCATGTTTACTGCGCTGCATGCCGCTCTCACGCATGTACGTACCTACATCTGTCTATCTCAAAATCACGCCGACCGCGCGTACCTATCTCGTCTTTAACCGGCCATCTTGCAGACCGAGTTGAATGTTAAAGCCATTGAATATTTTAACCTCCTCGATAAGGGCATTCCATCCAAATGGGAGCGAGCTAAAAATGTGCGAGTTGACAAAAACAGTAGAATTTTCTTATTTTAATGATGATTACATTCAGGAATAGCCGAGCGAATGGTCACCGACGTGACGGGACTTGCAAGCCCGGTTATGGCGATAAATCATAGCCCATAGGCGGAACGCGGAGACAAGTGGGGAAACGCAGTGTTGCCACCCCTTGCCTACCGAGCAGCCCACCGGGAATGTAAACGTCTCTTGAGAAGTAGACCAAAGAAATCTTGGCTTGTGCAAAGAAAGTCAGCGTAGTTTACAATAGACAGTCAAGCGGTGAATTATTAACTTCTTCTCCTTCTTCGTCTTTGAGCCCTGCAGCCCTTGACATCATAGAGAGAACAATAGAAGGCGTCAACCGACCTGGAGCCCGAGAAAGGAGTATCTGCAGCAAGTTATGAAGGATGTAGGGGCTAATATATATGTGGAGTTGAAGAGGGCGTGCCAGGATCGAGGGAAGTGGAGGCATCGAAGCCACATGTTGCTGCCAACCTGCCATCCGGCTGTAACTTGAAGAATAAGAAGCCCTTGATGGGCTTTGGTCTGCTTGAAAACACTCCTAAAGCCATTTCGGTTTAGCACGACACTCCTCCACCTACGGACTCCAAACTCGCGGCGGTCGGTTTTCCGAAATTCACCCTTCTAGCGGTTTCGTGAAAGTCTCCGCAGCCGTCTCTCCGTCATGCTTGCGTTGTACATTTTGTTTAGCATGCGGCCTTTTGGGTGATTTAATGGTAAATAATTTTCCTATGGTTAAATTTCGGATATCTCGGGGGGGGGGGGGGTTGTCCACCTGACGTCACTGGAGATGCAATGCATTTGAGCGTGAATTTTCTATCATTTTTTCAACAAAGAAAAATGTTGCACAAAACCAAATAGATTTTTGGGAAAGCAACCTGTTTGGTTTTGTTACTCTATTTAACACCTAAAACATGCCTGAAGGTAGAAATCATCAATGGAAAGGTTTCGCAGAAAAATATTTTTTAGTCATTTTTCAATAAAATTTAGTTGTTTTTATTTTTTTACCCCCAGAAGCAAACTATCAAGGGGCAAGTGACCCCTCGCATTTTGTCAATATTAATAACGACTAAAATATATGTGAATTTAAAAGAAATCGTTGGAGCTGTTTTTGTGAAATAATTTTTTTAGGCGTTTTTTTTTTAGTTTTCTGAAAATAAACCCCCCGAACTCAGTTAGCCCAAAAAAAAAAAAAAAAACAGTCTCGTGGTATGATTTTTGTAAACCTACACGCTAAATGTCATCAAAATCGACCGACTAGTTTGCCCGGAAATCGATGAACAGACAGACAGACAGACAGACAGACAGACAGACAGACAGACACATTTCGTAAAAAACACTTTTTTGGGTTCCTGGGACCTCAAAACGTTGAAATCTCGGAATCGAACATTTCGACCATAACAAAGCTTTCATATACATATACACATACGTATAAATTGGAAAGCAATAAATGTATATATATGCGGATTTGCCCGTGGTATGCAAACAGCCTGCAATTGCAATTTCCGAGGTATGACCTCCTCAAGCTTCCAGAATAGCATTAAATCCATTAATAGGAAACTTAGACCCAGACATTGTTTTACCCATCTCTTTTTTTAATTCGCTTAATAACCGTATAGGTTAAATAAAAAGGGTGGCACCTAATTATTTTCCACTGAAAAGTGAGGTTAAATGTATTTATTATAGTATTAATTACCCCCCTCCCTCCTCCACTATAGTCACTTGAACAGTCCAGCCCTCTAGCTATTACAGTTACCATGACGAGACTTGAGATAAACTACCGCTTACATTATTAGTTAAATGGTTAATTCCGTCTAAAACGATCTAGGCAGATCTTGTCCAATTTTTTTGGTAGCTCAATTACTTTTTCAATGGTAATACTCTGCCAATCAATCAATCAAACAAGGCCATTGGGAATGGACAAAAGCGTAGTTGCCATGAAAGAACAAAACGCATATTGCATACAATGGACAGTAAAGCCGTTTTCATTTAAATGAAAAATCAATCAACGTATAATAACGACTCTTCTCAAATAATTAACTCAGAGATAAAAAATAAGTATTGCCACTAATTATCGAGTCTGAATATGCGTATAATAGCCCTATCATAACCTGTCTGGCCTTATGCGCCCATCAAGTTAATGAGCACTTCCTGGAATTTTATTTCATTTGAAGATATTTAAATGATTTGCACACATTGCAAACGGGTTTGTGCATGATTGTTGGCTGGGGTTGAAAAAAAGGAAATGAGACTGTGCAGATACCAAATAAAAATACCTCACGGAGAATGCGACCATAACTGCCGTAAAGATGCAGAATTGCAGATACTTATGGTTCTTTCTCATTAATGCATCAAATACGGAATATCACTGTTTAGACGGCTTCCTTCACGTTTTATGTGGCTTAAAAGAGTCGAAGAATTTCACATGACCGTATATCGACTTATCCTTGGTGTGCACTGTACAGCATATTCAAGAATGGTTTCGCATCGGCTCTAGTTTTTAAGTCTTTAGCGCACATATTAAAGAACAGTACAACTATGTATTCTCGTTATCGCCAAATCTGCGCGTTGTATATGACTTGACTTTAAATTTAGACATAAAAGCGCTTAGTGGAGAAACTAGTGTTACTCACTATATAGTCTTAGCATTCCAGCTATACGTGAAAATTCTGAGTAATGAGGTTTCCACTGTCTGCAATTCGTGTAGTTTATACCATATATCTAAAAACGGGTCGCTGTACTCACCGATGAATCGCTGACCTAAGGATCTTGTTAGTGTGGACCACAAGTAATGAAATTAAACACTGTGTTTATTCCATTACACATTAATTAACCTAGGTATATCTATTATTATTTATTATCTACCTATATTATACATACATAGCCTACAATTATTTGATTATTTCATGAGTTTGAAGAAACACAGTGTTTATTCCAGCTGACCAACACATGAAGGTCCATAGATGCCACTGGCGTAATTAGGGGGGTCTCGCGCGCGGGGGGGGGGGGGATGTATGGTACATGTAACCCCCCCCCCCCAGGATTTTTGAGAAATTAAAGCAAATTCATTGAAAAAAAAACTTAATAAATAAACGAATAATTAAAAATATGAAAGTTTTTTTCGCAGAGCATAAAAATAAATAAATAAAATAAAAAACACTAACGCAAAAACTCGACTATTTTAATGTATTATGTTAGCAAATTTGGAGTGTCGGAGATTCGGACTGTTTTTTTGTCAATATTAATCTTTGAATCTGCACTGCAATCATGGATATTAACATCTTAATGTTTTTGGAGAACTAAGCCTCAACCCCCCCCCCCCCCAGTATTTTGACAACGAAGCCCACGGTACACATGGGTCCTAAGACCCCCCAGGTATTTTGGCGATTTACGCCAACGAGATTCATGACTTCGAAGAAACTTAATGTTTCATTTCTTTCAATTCCTGGTAGCAATAAAAAAAAATTTGTGAAGTAGCTTATAATGTATATTGGCATTAGGTGTGAATTGTGGGTCTATATATTGTAGACCCTGTGGTACCAGCATGTATTACAATGAGCAGAAAGACTGATATCTGCCATCAAGTTCTTAACGGACAAAACAGTGCTTGCTAAATGCTGCTTGGTTCAGAGCAGCGGTTTACCTTGAGGACCACGCTGTGGGCCGTTTACTGCGGGCCGCAGGTGTAAAAAAAGAAAAAACATGAACATTGACTAGGTATATTTTAATTTAATGAGAACCGTGAAACTATTTAATTTTTCTTCAGCAATTGGCCCAGTATTAGGCTTCTCCTCGCAGCAGGCTACTCGCAATTTATATTAATAAAATATTATATTATAAAATATTAATTTATAATAAACATCAAAAAGAGCCGCGGGCCATAGTTTGGGGATGGCTGGTTCAGAATGACCATCCCTACTGATTTTCAATTCTGAATACTGATTGACTTTCCATAAACACCTACCTATCAACTATACTGATTACAGATAACCAGGCGCGGATCTGAGGTTCCTCAAAATGTGTAAAACCCCACTATTTCAGTCCTATTTTTCACAAATTTCCGAGCCCCCGTGCCCCCCCCTGTGCTCAGTTGTATTAATTACCAATATTTTGGAACCCTTATTGCCCTGAAAATGCGTAAAACCCCAACATTTCAACCCTATTTTTAAAAAAAAATGTAATTATTCATCTTTTTTATTCGTATTTAATCTTAGCCCCCTCCTTGGTCTCATTCTAGATCCGCGCCTGTAGATAACCATACCGAATTGAAAGGCTGAGTGTTGAAATGTTAAAAAATGGCAAGACCGTTTGTATCAGTGCCGAGATGGGTCTTGTGGGGGGCCCATGCGCAGGAACTGTGTGGGGGCCCTTGCTGGGGCAGAAAAGTCACCCTGAGACTAATATTATATTAATTATAATTATTTATGTTAATAAAATCAATTATAAAAATGAGACACGGGATCCAAAATAGAATAGAATAAGGCGATTAATCATTAATGTCATGGCACGTTCCAATTTCCCGCCGAATATCTCGACAAGTTTATTTCCTTCGTTTTTTTGTTTTGGTTATTTAATCTCTCGTAATTTTGGAATTTGTGGGGGCCCCTTTTTTATGGGGCCCCTTTTTTATGGGGGCTCTGGGGCCATGACCCTCCTGGCCCCATAGACAAACCCAGTATTGGCTTGTATGAATATTGACATGTCATGTTTAGAATGTATGACAAACCGAAAATACAAAAATTGTATTTTATTGTAAAATAAGACAAATACAACTCATTTTAGTGATGCAACCTTTTCAAATGTGACTTTTGATTTCATAAAATTCCTCTTAATAGTCTCAGTCTGAGGGCAGTGACCAGGTATGAGGAGGCTGTTTACAAACATGGCCAACTCCAAGTTGTAGAATTTTTCAGGAGAGCGGATTTTCTACTGAAAATTGCATTAAGTTTATAGCTAACCCTAGACTTCTCAGCGCTTCTGTGCTTAATCTGGCTGCTTTTGTCACTTTATTTTACAAAGTGCAGGTGGACATTAAAATTTTCTGCAAGGTCGGATCAGAACCCCATTTTGTGAAAAAAATGGAGTTGGCCACGTTTGTAACCAAGCTCCTCATATACCGACTTTTTATTTAAAAAGTAATATGGTCACCCTAACTTGGTTAGCATTCGCATGATGTATCCCAGCCCAGACGGTTTTAAAAAAATTTAGCAGTCCCTACATACCGGTACCGCTAATCAAGCCATTAATGGAAAAATACGGTACGTTAGAATCCCATAATCTGTGTCCTAAATTCTGACCAAAAAGTGAACAAAAAAAATTATAACCAAGGTTCATTGGAAAATTGAAAATTTCTTCAGCTCAATAAAGTCAAGAAATGTTGTGAATGCCAATTCGCTATTGAAAATGTATTTTTATTCTACCAAAATCCCATAAAAAATTGTAAATCTAATGACGGAGTTCACCTTTCAGTATAATAATTTAAATTTATTGACCATTACTGAGACAATTCCTGGTAATTTGGAGCAAAAACCCTGCGCGCTCAACATTTATGTATTGTTCATTATAATAGGGTGATCATTTTAATTTCTGATCAACTGGTCCCATCGTCTGAGACTTGCTGATGAAAACCACCGACTATACCATAATGAAGGTTGCAGCAGACAGGCTGCAAGAAAGACTCTTATAGGCTATTAGTTCCAGTTCAACAATCATCTATTACATTGTGATAATGAGTCCATGTAATATAATTACAATCTACTAAAAAACCGGCTTCTTATTATTATTGTACTACCCAACCACGATAGGATGACTTTGGAGCACCGAGTTTATTCGATTTTTCTAAGTGTTCCAAATGCCATTATATCCTCCTAGATCGTGATCGGGCAGTAGATATATATAGTATTATTTTAAAACTCCCTTGTTAAAGTGGTACTGATCTACGTTTTCGGTACCATTGTAAGTATATTGATTGTGACAGTGTGACACCTCTTCATTTTATATTAGTACCTACCTAAATATGTTCAAGTTCTCGGATGACTCCCTCTCACTTGTATCATAAATTATTGTGCATAAAAAGCAAGCGATTCAGCACGCACCTAAACCAGTAATGCGTTATTGCGCCTATACCCTGCATTGAGAATCTATACCTGCTGAAAATATAACGTAACTTTTTCCCGCAATACTTCCGAAAACCGTCAGGTAAACTTCAGGAGGCTGTTTACAAACATGGCCAACTCCAAGTTGTAGAATTTTTCAGGAGAGCGGATTTTCTGTTGACAATTGCATCAAGTTTATGGCTAACCCTAGACTTCTCAGCGCTTCTGTGTGCATTCGGGCTGCTTTTGTCACTTTATTTTACAACGTGCAGGTGGACATTAAAATTTTCTGCAAAGTCGGATCAAAACCCCTTTTTGTGAAAAAATGGAGTTGGCCATGTTTGTAACCAAGCTACTCACTTTTTCAAGAACACTCTCATTTGAAATCTTTTATACACAACGTTAAAATTCACTTACACAATACAGTGTATTTTAGGTAGTCTATGTGATGTATAGGTAGATCCACCTTGGCCGGCTTGGCCTATACCTTTTGGAAACCTCTATTTTTTATGGCTGGACGTGCTACCTTTCAGATTCAGATTTGAAATTTTCCGGATCTTTTTAAAAAATTTAAAAAATTTCTGCTTTTTATTTACTTACTTTTATCCAATCCATAACTATACAGTATCGACTTCCATGGCAAGGCAGTAGCTTGACTGTACATGTGGGAGTCTCCGATCGCATTATGGGTAGAGACTTGCACAAGTTTAAGCACGCAACCACCTCACCATTGAAGCCGATAGATTGATAATTTAAATTTGAATATGTGTTTAGTTTGATAGCGATTTGCAGGTATTTCTGGGCGTATGTCTAATTACCGACCCCTCCACACTACCCCCCCCCCCTTCCCCCCCCCCCCCCGCCAATGTGCATACTGCTGATTACTACACCGCTTTCAGAACATGTTAGTATAGTAGTATAGGAATGCCCCTGCGCGCCGCGCGGCGTCCGGGGAGTCCCTTGGCATTCCGTACATGGCATCGTATTGGTTGTTGGCGGCTCGACTCATTCAATGCCCACTCGCGAATCAATTGGAAAGCGGAGTATTCAAATTTGCAGTCACCGTCAACATTAGATCAGGGCGGGTGGAACCTCAAAGGAAGCCGACGGCCGCGGCTCAAACGATGTCTCCCCGCATACCCATCCAGTCCTTCAGCTTATGACACATTCGAAGGGGAAAAGCCCTACAGGTGTCAAAAATTAAATATCAATCGTAGAATTGTCAAAAATATCATACTCTTTAGATGAAAAATTGGTGAGCGTTTTGATGTACGATATGAGACTTTTTCTAACATCGACTTGAACTTGAATTGAACTTTTTCAAAATAACAGACAATCCAAGTATTGAAACATAAGTAATTAAACGTGTATTGAAACATAAAACAATTAATGCACAATAATTCTAAGGTTGACCTATAACATTTTGTTTTTTAAAGCTTAATCGCATGATGCAGACAATTAAATGAATGTATCCGATTTGCCTCTCCAGTCGCCTCTGTAGGTTAGCACCCATGTTGAGTTACGACACGCCTCCAATCACATGGTATGAAGAGACTTCCACAAGTACAAGCGCGCTACCACCTTGCCATCGACGTCAAATTTTCCCTGCCCTGTGATTTTTTTTTTTTTTTTTTTAAAGGTTAATTGCATACAAACAATTCAATGAATGTATCCGATTGACCTCTTCTGTCGCCTCACTAAGTTACCTAATAGGTACTTGTGTCGAGTTACGACACGTCAGTACAAGCGCGCTACCACCTGGCCATCGAAGTTGATAAATAATAAGGCTCCAGTTGGCACAAATTAAACATACTACTATTAAACTAAACTTACACGTTAATAACATATCTCACATAACGAACAGTCTAAGTCTAGTCTACTGTTTCAAATAAGTATTCCACCTCTTCCCGTCTCATCAGCCATCCGGATGGATTTTGAAAATTTATCGGGAGGAAGAAGTTAAAAACCTGTGACCAATCGGTGTTAGCGACGGCCACATATATATATATATCATGTATCAAAATGTAGAAGAGTATTTCTTCTAAGCGATACAACAATAGTTCTACAATGGATATTTCCTTTGAAATTATATTTCATCCAAAAATTAGATATTGGGGGTGCCCGATGCCGAAGCCAACCACTGTGTATTTATTTATTGCTTTCCAATTTATACGTAGTTTAAGGAAAGCTTTGTGATGGTCGAAACTTTTGAATCCGAGATTTCAACGGATTTACACGTTTTGAGGTCCCAGGAACCCAAAAAAGTGTTTATTTACGAAATGTCTGTCTGTCACTCTGTCTGTCACTCTGTCTGTTCATCGATTCTCGGGCAAACTACTTGGTCGATTTTGATGATATTTGGCATGTAGCGTCCCAAAAATCATACCTCGGGTCAAATTTTTTTATTTTGGGCTAACTCAATTTGGGGGAGTTTTCTTCTCAAAAATACTCCAAAAAAACGTCTAAAAATATTATTTCTCAAAAACGGCTCCAACGATTTCTTTTAAATTCACATATATTATAGTCGTTATTAATGTTAATAAAATGCGGTGGGTCGCTTGCCCCTTGATAGTTTTCTTCTGGGGGTAAACAAATAAAAAGAATTTTTCTGCGAAACCTTTCTGTCGATGATCTACTTTCAGGCATGTTTTAGGTGTTAAATTGAGTAACGAAACCGGACAGGTTGCTTTCCCAAAAATCTATTTGATTTTGTGCAAAAAATAAATTATTTTGTGAAAAAATGATAGAAAATTCACGCTCAAATGCATTGCGCGCCCAGCCATTATTATTGTGTGGTAATGTATTGGTCTGACCTATCTAGAATTTACCTCTCATCGAGTGACGTCAGGTGGACACAACCCCGTCCGAGATATCCGAAATTTAACCATAGGAAAATTGTATACCATGAAATTACTAATTTCCTTCATCTACTAATTGATAAATTGGAAAGCATGTTCGAGTAAGCTCGGACCGGTTCTTTATTTATTTACAAGCGTGGATCTGAGGATCTCTCACAGCCATAGGCCGACAGTTTTACTGCTTAACAGGAGATTCAGCTGTCCATAGCTGGCGACGCCCATTCAACTTACTACGACCCTATAATGTACTATACTGTAAATATTAGGCTAGCTGAAGGGGCATCCACGCGCTAGCAATGAAGCGGCAGAAAGCGAATGGTTCCCGCCATGAGGCCAGCCCGTCAATATAAATATTTTTATTTTTCAAAGTCATGTGCGCACAACTTAATGCGCCGGAGTCCTGTTGTCAGTCTTCCCGGTTAAATTGTTAATTTTTTTTCCGCTATTTTATTTTTTATGTTGGAACCCTATACGCTTCCTTTGTCATTTTGTGGGTACCGGGTCTCATAACTTAGTGAGGCGGCGTTCGATTTGCCTACAAACTAACCCTGAATACGGGCAGGTCTCAAATATTAGATTGTGTGTGTGTGGAGAGGGGGGATTTTGCCTAATTTGTTCATTAGCTCCAGTGGTTCTCTCTATGGCACTGCCGACGACTTTGTGAATGACCAGTGCAGTGGTGGAGGAATGGGGACAAACGTTAAATCCGCCAGCGAGTAGAGCGTTATTTACGTATGCACGGAATCCGCGGATTGATGGCATGACAGACAACCCTACGGATCAAAGTCGGCAAGTTTTTTGCTCGTGCACATGCCGCTTGTTAC
This sequence comes from Psococerastis gibbosa, assembly GCA_963971405.1. Lineage (NCBI taxonomy): Eukaryota > Metazoa > Arthropoda > Insecta > Psocodea > Psocidae > Psococerastis > Psococerastis gibbosa. The sequence goes on from OZ020485.1 coordinate 30,848,992, forward strand.
CAGCCATAAGCTAAACACCTGCTCGGTCCCCAGCATTCATATTTTAATAATACAAGTTTTTATATTCTGTGAAAATTTTAATCATTTTCAGTTTTAAATATGTGTATTGCCTTATTTCAATCCCATTATTTATGTTTAATTTCTTTGCTCTCTTGTGTCTCTTGATGCGAAAGCCGCCGCGATGGATTTTAATTGGCGAAAGATTCCGCAGTAATAAGTCAGGAGTTGATCACAGCGCGCGGCTAGTATAAGGTGGCGATTAGCAAATGATGTTAAATAGTCCATTTGCAAGCAAAGTTGTCAAATAATTTATGACGCACATTAAGCCTTCAGTTTTCAATCGGCTGTCATTAAAGGAAGCCACAGAATAGTCTGTAACTACTCGGGAATGCTGTGCTCATCAGACTACCAAGTTTGTCCCATTATTATCTGGTTGTCATTCATTTAGAGAATGTGATCGACGTTTAGACGCATTATGAAGAGGAAAATTTTCTGTTGATGCCAGCAGTGAGAAGAAACAGTCAATTAATTAATTTTCGAATTAATTATACCCAGATAAGGGGGTGGGGGAGGGGAATGAAGTGGGTCAGCTGTAGTGAAGTGGATCACCACAACAGTAACGGCAGTAATTTTAGGTTTTCGGGTTACTCATTAGAATGGGGTATGATAAACAAGGCGGAAACTGTTTTTTTTTTAACTGTAAAAGCATCAGAAGACTGTTTCACACTGTATTTCTTTTTATTTCTTTTCATACTTTGTTCGGAAAGTTATGGTGCTAGTAACTGAAGCTCAAAACTTCAATGATTAGGTACATTACAATTTCGATGCATGAAGTTAATCTGGCGAAATAATCCAAAAATTTACCTGCCTACCGTTGCGGTAAGAGAATTACTTATCCGGGAATAAGATTAAATTAATCTAGATAAACCTCAATGAATGCAACTTAACATACTGGTGTTAAAGTAGAATAAATTAATATTACGGATTGTTTTCTCAGCAGACATACAGTATATAATACAAAACTACCGCAGGCCTCCTCTTATTAAAAAATCAATGCATACTTGTACGAGTAACTTATAAATACAGGCGAATAAATAGTTGATGCATCTGTACTTGTACAAAAATAATATGAGAAATCAGAAACATTAAATAGCAACTTATACAAATTATCTATCAGCAAATGACATAGAAATATATATATATATAAAACAATATTACCTATGTTACATGATAAAAGAAATCTGTAGTACCACGTACAAAACCGTCCAAAAGAGTTTCCCCGATTTCAGAACAAGCCATTGAGTCGCTTATTTATTTCTTATCGAATTTATGAGGTAGCCATTGTAAAAATAAATTATACAAATGGCTTGGAGCGTCGTGCTTGCTAGCGTGAAAGTTATATATTTTCACTTAAACAATGAAAGGAGCTACGATATGGTTTACTTTGTTGAGCTCATGGAAGAATCCGTTTTCTTACTATAATTCGTTTTTGAGATAATTCACAGTATTCTCCATGAGAAATGAATGATGATGTCCTGGAATATGGAGAATTTTTTTGCTTTATCATACAAATGTTTGTATCACTTTAGTTAAAAGAGAATATATGGAAGTGCTGGATGTGTAGAGGGAGCCATGGAACTCAACAACACATTGCCATAATAAAATTGGCTTTCTATATAGGTATAAACCGTGCTGAGTTGAGCCATACTTCACAGCAGAAATATCACGGTAAGTTGACTGAGGCGTATGTGGGAGTATTACGCGAACAATATAGTCATCTAATAAATGATTTATGAGTTGGCAGCTTTCGTGTATATAATTTAGATAACTGTTTATCGCTTAACACTTAAGCATTGTATGCCTCAGTCAACTCACCGTGATTTTTCTGCATTGACGTATGGCTCAACTCAGCGTTGTTTTCTAATAGCAATAATTCGCATTTACCTCCAACTATAATTATTTTTCTGTGCTGAAGAAAACTAGACCAATTTTCAGCACGCCGTAGCATTGGATTAGTATAAGAAGCCTAGGCTCGAATTTTGTGGGAAATTAATCTGTCTACCAAATTGTTTTAACAATAAAACATTTTATAATATATTTACAAAACACTGATCTAGGGAATTCCTCATTTATTTGGAATTTTCGAAGTCTTCTGGACTCAAGCCCTGTTCAATAAAAATCGACAACTAATACGTTGAGAAAACCAACCAATCAAATAAAATTACACAATGATGGCGGTTGTGATGACGACGTCTAAGCACGGCTAAGCCAAGTGGCAAGTTATGATGGGGATCCTGGAAGACAGGAGAATGCCTAGAAAACTGAAGAGTAGTTATTAGACCATGTATGGCGCACAGAGCGGAGTGTTGGCACTGAGGATGTACGAAGAGGCGAAGAGCAACTGCTGCATGTGGCGGAGAAGCGCATGTTTACGGATAGGAGAAGACACGAAGATACTCAAATCTCAATTGTTTTAAAACAGAAAGTTTTCCCGCCAAAACTAAAATATTTGGGTTTGGTATTGTATTATTATTAGTTCTTAGTTGCAATGTTAGTCATCTAACCTAGTAAGCCTATAGACATAAAACCCATAGAGGGGGGCACCAATTTCATTGCCTAGGGGCCCAGAGAAGGTTAATCCGGCCCTGACGGTTAAGTATGGTAGAAATGTAGAATAGGTAGGAATAACGATTAATGAAAGCGGCTTAGAGCATCACTGCATAATCATAATACTGCAGGGGCCGAATTTGCCCAGAATTTAAGGCATTAGCAGCAAAACAGCAACGCTATTGTAAGTAGGTACAAGGCCGCGCCCAGGTTTTGATTTGGGGGGGGGGCAAAAACATTTTACGTAATTTATTCATGAATTAATTGATAAATTCTTCAAACCATAACAGGTTTACATACAAAAATTCTTTTCGGGGGGGGGGGTCCGGACCCCATGGACCACCCCCCTGGGCACGGCCATGGGTAGGTAGATAGTAGATACAATACATTCGCTTTCTGGAGTTCATATACGGTAGGTACTGTGTTCCGAGCAGAATAAATAAGAGCGTAGAACGTATGCGTAAGTAACTGACAATACAATATGGGTCGGTACTCTCTGATTGCGCAATCGTCCTGGGCGCCAATCTTCTCATATTAAAGGATTTGTGTTTTGCGATAGAACTGGTAACCAAAATCCCTCAAGTCTGTCAAATTAGCCTTGAACAGTGATAGCCACGTAAACTATAACTAAAAGGCGCTTTCTAGTGACCCGCGCATTCAGACATGTGAAACAAGTGGGATATACTATAAGTGGTCATGTCGTATAGGGGATAGTCTGTGCTAAGTAAGAATAAAGTGCAGTCAATGAGCTTCTGTAGGGACAGTTTTGGTCACTAGGTTCGCTGACGACAAACCGATATCCATATTATTCAAAATGGCCACCGTTTTCATGTGAAAGCTAAGATCTTAGCATCTAATTAATTCTTTTAATATTTTTTAGAATATTTTTACTATGCCTGGACCTTATTTCGTTGCATATAATTTAATATATATATTCTCCATGATTTATAGAAAAATATCACTTTAAAATAATACATAAATAAAATAATTTTTAAATAGTAGGCCTAGGCTTATGGAAAAATCAACGCTTTGATATCAGTGCAACTGGTGCTGCCATCTACAAAATGACGTCACAAATGAACCTCATTCGACCACATAGTAGCATACCTGTACTGATGTACTGTATGCATATCAGCGTATGTCATAACGTTGTAGTTGTTTGTTATATGTCAATATATACAGTACAGTACATCATGTAAGATATAATTGATATAATAATTGAAAATCATTGTTGACATTTCTATCTGTTAAGACCTCATCAGTTGCCTCACTAATTTATTTTAATAAATATTACTTAATGTACTTTATTATTCTATGAACTATTCTATGAATGAGTTCAACTGAATAATTTATGTTTTATATAAATATTTTTAATATTGTAATCGTATCACGGCAACAAAAGTCCTATTAAGCAGTTCTTAGGGTGCATCGCGTACGACACGCCTCTGATCGCATGGTGTGTAGAAACTCGCACAAGTACAAGCACGCGATCACTTTGCCACCGAAAGCGATGTTATATCATCAATGTAAACCGAAAAGCTCCTTAAATTCAGCTTTTACCTTCTGTAAAAAAAAAACTCCTCTGAATGTTTACATGTTGTACATGTTTACACAGACCTTTGGAGAGAAATCAAATTTGGTTTATCCAAGTTATTGAATATTAGAATTTCCTAGAACACCCGCAAGCACTTCCGGCGTGTAGCCACATGTACTCTTCTCGCTAGAAGAAAATTTATGACTAGCCGGTACCGCAATACAGCCACGGCACTAATTCAAACATGCCCATTGTCGCGTCCTATGAACAATGCAAATATTATTCATATTCCGTCATAAGTTGCCCTAAAAATAAATAACAATGTAATAAATGCAAGCTCGTAAGTTTTGTCGTGACCATTGGACAGGTTCTGTTGAGGTATTTAACCTGTTCTTTCACGACTTTCACGACCTTGTCTTAATTCAGGCTTTGCACTATACCGATACTCTTAGATCTGTAATGAGATCAGCACGTCTTCTTGCCCATATTGGATGGATTCATAGCTGTTTAGATCAGTGAGACTTTACTGGCAAAGAGCCAGGATTTTTTTCAAATGAGGGGGGGGGGGGTTCAAATATTTCTATGTACTAGGCAATAAGAAAGTCACATAATTGTTAGACTGCGAATCTGAATCTCCGAATTATTGAACAAGTAACAGCGCGGGAGTGATGAAAATCCTATTTTTTTATTTTTTACCAATTTTCTATTTAAAAAAAGTTGCAATCCCAAGTAGCATCAGAGGCGTAAAGTTTTAGAATGATGGCGGGGGCAAAACTAAGTAGACCCTATGACGTCATCAGGCAGGATTTAAGGAAAAATTGAAACTATAAGACCAAATAGTAGGGTTTTACGCATTTTAATAGTTGTAAAGTATAGCTGTAGATTTTACAAAGCTAAAAAAGGACTGCTTATATTCATATTGCTGCAAAGGGGACCATGAAGTATGAACCACGCCTTACAATGCTCGAGGAAAGCCCCCCCCCCAAAGGAGCTGGGGGGGGGGCAAGTTGGACCGTGCCCCCCCCCCCCTCCAACTTTACGCCCCTGAGTAGCATGTTATAATTATTGAAGTAGCCCGTTATAATCCAAGCGGTTTACAATACCCCTTTAATGCCCCCATCACAGGCAATGTTGCAAGGACTTCAGTGCGTGCTAATGCAATACTTAACCGATATATTATTTTATATTAATTTAAATAATTAATTGCCACTATTATGTGAAAAGCTAGAGTAATTATACTTCAAGTAATTGGAATTGAAATGTAACTTGCACTCATATCCAATTAATTGCCCATATGCATGACATAGGGCATACACAGGTTGCCAGTTGTAACTGTCCTATCGGAGTCACTCTAAATAGTCTAAATGATCTGAATAAAATTTGATTGATAAACGAGGTGGTCGTCAAATAAGTTAGTTCTGGACATGTTAAAGCTCTTCATAAACAGATTTCTTCTTTCTTCTTCTTCTTCTTCTTCTTCTTCTTCTTCTTCTGGCTCTACAGCACTTGTTGGACTTTGGCCTGCTCGACTGCACTCCTCCAGTCATCTCGGTTTTGTACAACGCTCAACTATCTACGGACCCCCAACTCACGTTTCCAACTCATCCTTCCAGCGTTTTATAGGACTTCAAAAAGAGTAGCCTATAGTTAACCCAATCGAAGGCTCTCCACGTGTGGTTTCATTAGTTTCAGCGATTGCATTACGAAATAACTATCTGGTGTCACCCTGTATCAAGTTAATTTGATCAATCTACTGCCTACGAATTTATTTCAATTGGTGAATTAATTAATTAACTGAGAATTAAAAGTGTAGGGGATTTGTCAAGTTTTTATTATCCATCCTTGTTAACCTTCTAACCACTCACCGTGGGATATATACAGGGCGCCATCAGCAACTGAATTGAGCGGCATGTGGGCGCATATGAGTTTAGCTTTAACTTAAGTTTTATTACATCGAATTAATCTGTCATATTAGTAGGATGTTCTTTGGGAAACAAGGAGGAGGTTCTCTGTGAGGTCAGCAGGTTCAATAAGTTCTCATGCGCTATAAAATTTTAAGCAGCTACAGTCAGAAGAGCCATTTCAATTTTCAAACATACAATTCCTACTTAGTCTGAAAAAATTGAATTTCATTTTTTTAATTAAAAAAAGGTTAATCGCGTACAAACAACTTAATGAATGTATCCGATTAACCATTAACCTCTTCAACCGCCTCACTAAGTAACCTGCGCAAACTGCGTAGAGACAAGTACAAGTAGGTACCACCTTGCCACCGAAGTCGCTTTAGACCCTCCTTCATTGCTGATACCTATAGGAAAATTATATTAATAAATTATTGTAAGTACTGTACCTACCAATATCGTGCATAGGTGTTACTTTTTCAGTCCCAATTTTACAGTCCCAGTCTGACTCGTATCTGAACTTGGTTAAGTCATGCTTTCACCTCTTTCATTGCGTCAATGGTAAGCTTGTCTCAGCTTGTCCATTATGGGGTAGGTTGACATTGAGAATATATACCAGTTTGTCAATGGCCAAAAATTCATAAGGAAACAATACAAATAATTTCCTAAATCCATGGGGTCGTTGGCATTGGACAAGGGACCTATGGGCCTGGGTCCATAAAAAGCACTTAAAAAATAATAACTAATAACTACAGTGCCAGCCTCCATACTACTAGTATTTTGCGAGTAAGCGCTGACTTTAATAAGGCAATGATCCTATAAACGACATCTTTGGCCTGAAATCTCAATAACTTTCGTTGTGACCTCCTGGGCTGACTTTGCCTATGCTCTTTTGCTGCTTCTTTCCCGCGTTTTCACTAAATTTCATTCATTATTAGCCTGACCGATAAACTGTGTTGTTTTATTGCAGATTGTTCAAGTTTCAAGGGGCTTACTGATGTCGTCGGTAAGAGGAGATATTCTCAAGGTAAGTTTTTAAGCCAATCTCATTCGGTAATATACTAGTGGAAGCTGATTAAACTTGAAGCAGCTGAGTAATTTTCTAAATAGAATGTGTAATGTAACCTCCTGTTGCTGCAGCCTGCAGAGATGCCCCTAATTGTCTGATTACGATGCCCGCAGCCTTAAATTGGAGTCCATAGGGTTGTTTGAAATCCACATGAGGGCTTTTTCTCCCTATTCCCGTTCCACTATAGGTCTCAAATTGATATTCTACATAGCCAAAAGTTTTTTCTGCTCAATAAATATAAAATTGTCTCCTTGGTGCGACTGCTACGAGTAACTTTGTAATATTTCCAACATAGGTATTTTAAATAAAATAACTTGGTGGTTATTACGTGATGCGTTAATACATTTATGCTATTCACCAATTCTCTTTAAAAAAAAACATATGACTAATGTAGTGTGTTGTGTGCATATTAACAAAACATGCTCTCATAGTGGAAGAAATAATTCACTAGTTGAAGAACGTTTTCAGTCATAGATACTGTGAGGCCACACTGTTAATCCATGCAAACAGTACGCGAGTATTTAATAATAATAGCCTACCATTTAGATTTCATTTAAGTCGACTCTGTTATTAGGGAGCTTGGCTCTCGCCGTGCCACGTTGAAAAATACATTGCCATATCTATATTAAATATATATACATATATATTATATACATATATCTATATCTATATTATATATCCATATTATATATTTATCTATACACTATATTCTAAGAAGCGCACTGAAAAGTTGCACGTGATATCTACTGTATTATTATTATATATCATATTCTTAGAATGAATTCAAGAATGAACGGTTCACTCTACAGTGTACGAGGGTCCATAGTGGCCCATATTAGGTGGACCACCCTCATTTCAAGTTTAGGCTTTATGTATGTATGTATGTATGTATTATGTATAAATTGCCTTGCGATCAGGCACCAGCTATATTGTTGTAAATGCTATATTTTAACATTTTGATATCACCAACCCCTTTCGAGAAAAAGCCGGTCGGCTGGTGCCCAGTGTACATAACTTTAAAATGGGCGTGATTTACGGCAGAGCCAAGACACGAAACTGATTTTAAAAGAAGGGGAGCTTCCTCCAATGCGGAAGACGTGGGACATGCATAGACAAACATGTAAATTAAGCGACTGCGCAAACCTCACCCCTTGCTCACTACCTCTTTCTTTTTTGTCAGTACTTTGCATACGGGTTCACCCTCTCGGCAGTCAGCCAATAGCAGCCGGTGTCATAGCTGACGAAGGTGAAATGGATTTCCTGGTTATGAAAAAATATTCTCTAACGCATTCTTCTTTCTCTCTTTCAAAGTTTTTTTAGCTCCCCTTCCATGGGGGTAGCTTTCCACCAATCGAATTTGTCTGTGGCATACCGGTACCGTATAACTACCATTTTAATTTTTCCTTCGACCTGTGAGGCTCACAGTCACTGGAAGATGCTTCAAACTATAATGTCATATCCATAGTCAATGTGCACATAACTGTAATTAAGTAACATAATAAACAAATGTGTTTGTTTACTGCTTTCCTTTTTTTTTCTTTTTTTAAATCTAAACACTACGCCCCTTGGGGCTTACGCGCTATACTGTATGTTTATGTATAATGCAGTAGGTACTGTGGTTTTGAATGGGGTTGGTTTGGTGTGCACTAGTGTCATTCGGCAAACTGCTACAAAGCGCGCTGGACGAGTTGCCCAGGTACCGTCTACAACAGTTTGCCTTTGTCTATTGTACGATTTTTTGGCATAAGGAGTTACTCGAACATGCTTTCCAATTTATTAAATAGTAGATTGAGAAAATGAGTAATTTCATGGTAAATAATTTTCCTATGGTTAAATTTCGGATATCTCGGGGGGGGGGGGGGGGGTGCCCACCTGACGTCACTGGAGGTGAGGTAAATTATATATAGGTCAGACCAACACATTACCACACAGTAATTATGAGCGTGAATTTACTATCATTTTTTCAAAAACAAATTTTTGCACAAAACCAAATAATTTTTGGAAAAGCAACCTGTCCGGTTTCGTTACTCAATTTAACACCTAAAACATGCCTGAAGGTTCAAATCATCGATAGAAAGGATCCACAGAAAAATTACTTTTTTTTCATTTTTCATGAAAAATAAGTTATTTTTATTTTTTTACCCCCAGAAGCAAACTATCAAGGGGCAAGCGACTCCCCGCATTTTATTAACATTAATAACGACTAAAATATTGAATTTAATGTGAATTTAAGAGAAATCGTTGGAGCCGTTTTCGAGAAATAATTTTTTTGGATGTTTTTTTTGAGTTTTTTGAGAATAAAACCCGCCAAAATTGAGTTAGCCCAAAATAATAATAAAAAATTCTTGATCTATGATTTGTGTGAACCTACATGCCAAATTTCATCAAAATCGACTGAGTAGTTGGCCCAGAAATCGATGAACAGACAGACAGACAGACAGACAGACAGAGCGACAGGCCGAGCGACAGACAGACATTTCGTAAAAACCACTTTTTTGGGTTCCTGGGACCTCAAAACGTGTTAACCCGTTGAAATCCCGGAATCGAAAATTTGGACCATCACAAAGCTTCCCTTATATTGTACTACGTATACATTGGAAAGCAAAAAATAGTTGACTGGAACAGAAACGGAAGCGTGTGTTGGCGTGAAGTAGTTGTATCTGTAAAAATATTGCTCATAGAGGAGTTATTAGGAAAGGTGCGGTAGCAAGCATACGTATGACAGACGAGGAGCTTTCCTATTTACAAGTTAGTCTGTCGATTTGTGGATAAACTACTCAATGAATTAATATGAAATTTGGAATGTAGGTTCACAAAAATCATATCTCGGGACATTTTTATTCTATTTTGGGGCATCTCAATTTTAAGGGGCTTAATTTGTTTTCCCAAACTAAGTTTTGGGTGTGTCGAATAAATTATTTTTTGAAGAAATTATTTATATTAATAATCAGTGCTCAAATGTTTCGCATTGCACACCATGCTATTATATATTATTGTGTAGGCTAGTATTGTAATATCCATTCTAGTCTAGACAATTGTCATAGTGATCAATCCAATCGAGACAGATGAACTTTAACACTGGGACAATTATTTACCATATAACTAATGATTATCTATTTCGATATACTGTATATACCTACCTCAAGTAATAGATTAGAATTAATCGACTTCGATGGCAAGGTGGTAGCGTGCTTGTACTTGTACGAGCCTCTACACGCCATGCAATCGGAGACGTGTCGTAACTCAACACGGGTACTAACCTACAGAGGTGACTGAAGAGGTCAATCGGATACACGCATTAAATTGTTTGTATGCAATTAAAGATAAAATAAATAAAGAAAAGGAAAAGATGTGTAGGAAAGCATGTACGGGTTTACTTGCACATGTTCTTTACTGTTTTATTTAGATTTCTAATCTCTAAGTGAAGGGAAGACTAACTTAACATTTTTCAAACATTTAAAAAAAGCATACTATCAATGGGGATTTAGCTGTTTCGAATGCACTATCATATATAATATAGGGGCGAGAGTATACTATAGATATACGAGTAATTTCTAATGATGTTTATTGTACAGGTATATCTGGTATACCTAGACTAGTAGACTCGTACATTGTACAATGTAGTACCGGTCCTGCACCTACAAGACGCGCACTAATATAGACAAGGCAAAACCATACTCATTACCTAGGTACTCTTTGTGAATGCACAAAAAATATTAAGTGATAACCCTGTTGGGTGTTTTATACAAGAGTGTACGTATTGAGTGCAGAGTGAAAGAGTGCCGTTGAGGCATGAGCTGCCGATGCAACCCAAATATCAAAACGAAACAGTCATAATAAAAAATAAAAATAGATACTAAGCAGCCGACTGTTGAAATTTACGACAACATTAAAGTTCTTCAGATTCAAGGGACAGGTTCTGAAGCTACTGAGGTCTGGGGGAGCAGGGGGGGGGGAGAGGAGGCGATACGGTCCCTTATGCGCGGGCCTCCCCGAGAAATCGATTCCAATATCGGGGATTTGAATATTTAAACCCTATACTTGGCTTAGGCTGTGCTTCGTAACCTGCCCGCCTACCATTCGTGCATACTCAATGAGACGAATGTCAATGGAACGCCCTATCGTAGGTCACATGGTATACGAGCCAGGCCGCGATTGGCTGGCATTGGTACTTGTTCGATTGATTTGTGCAACTCTTCACTCAGCTTATGCACTGGAATTCCCGAGTACTTGTGTCCCCACCTGGAATCACTCTCCAGACTCCAGAGCCTAGATCTCTTGCCAACACTACACTGGTGTTTACGCACTTCCAGCAAGTGCGCAAGATGTTGTTGCAATTTTGAGGACTTGAACTGCGAAGCCCACAGAAAATCACTTTATAGTACAGTACTAATACTGCAAGTTTTGGGCTGTTTTGCAATGATTTGCTGGGCGCAATCACAATTTTATTGTGAAAACTCAATTTTATATTTATTCCTTAATAACTCTTCTTTCTTTATATCTTCATAATTACAAAGACTGTTACCGCCGGAGTTACGTAATAAAGATAAAGCAGTAGAATCCGGCAAAGCTATTGAGAAGAGAATCAGTGCATTTGAAATGTGTGTATACAGACGAATGCTGTGCATATCCTGAGGAGATTGCTGACGTCCTCAGGCGGATGGATACAGAAGCCGAGTTGCTGCTGATGGCTAATCGGCCATGTGATGAGAAACGAAAAGTATCGCCCACTGCATTTAATAATCCATGGAAAGATAGAAGAACTGTGGGGTTTCAGGCAGAATAAGGACATCCTGGTTGAAAAACCTGAGGCAGTGAGTGGTTTGACTTCCTTTTTCAGAGCAGGAGTCTCCAAGGTCCAAATTGCCATGATGATCGCCAATCTTCGATAGAAGCGGCATTTAAGGAAGAAGAGAAGTGCTTATGAATTCTTTAGATTCTCTTGTTGAGTAAAAGAATTGATAGTACTTCCCCCATTATGCCGGATTCAAATGGCGATACAGTAAAATCCAGGCGTATTTCTGCCCTTTCAGATCGACCATGACTCATCCGCCGGGATTCTAATGTATCATCATAATACATATCGTACATATACGTTGTCTCAGCCGAGGATGATTCCATCTATCCATCCAAATTTCCGCAAGGGAATTTATTATTGTATATTTCCTCACAGCAGACCCTTCAAACCGATGGTAATTCGCGATCATTTGTGCGTCAACACGACTACTACAATACTACCTATCTAATATAATTATGCATGAGAGCAGTCTGAGGTCTACTTATCCGGAGAGATGCCCGGGCATGCTTCTGATTTTTTAAACCATTGGCGTGTGCGTACCAGCAAGATCTAATGTCAAGGCCGTACCCAGGGGGGGGGGGGGTGAGCCAGTTTTAATCTCTCCCCCCGAAAAATGTTTTTCTGCCAAAATGCGTAAAATTCCACAATTAGTATTGGAGTGTGGATTCCTCTCAATAAGGCTTGCCGTGTATAAATGTGTAAAACCCCAACTTTGGGCCTATTTTTCACACCCTGTATTTGCAGTTAATAGTTTTTTCAATCTTTATCGGTAACATCTAAACTTTTCTGTTATGAAAATGCGTAAAACCGCACAATTTCAGGCCGCAGTTATATGAATCTGTCTGCTGTAAAAATGCGTAAAACGCCACTGTTTCACGCCTATTTTATCAAACAATTTCCCGTTTTTCGTATTTAGTAAAAAAAATTATTTTACGATGGTTTGTAATTATATTAGGATGGTTAGTTTTATCGGACTCTTATACCCCTATGTTTTGGATTTGAATAATTAATTAGGGTTTTTGTACACACATAGAGCACAAGCAAGAAATTTATAACTAAATAAAATTAATAATAAGAGATACTAGGGTAGTGAGGTGGCCTACTGCTGGAAATGCATCAGCAAACGTGGCAGCATAGAAACAAGAAAGATGAGAATGTTCCATCATAATTTCAGCTATTCACTATTTACATTTACAGTTTGTACATTGTATTACATTATTGTACCTACCTATTGTATTTACTATACAGTACTTCTACAAATCAAAATTACTGTGAGTGTAAATTCATACCAATATCTGAAATAAAGACCTCTTTTCTCTAACAAACTTTTATCGTTTACATTACCAATTCTTAATACCGACGTACGGGACCTGAAGATCTGATAGATCGGAATGGAGGATCCGGAGCGTGTTGCTGCAAACCAACCCCTAGTGGTTGTTCACCAGAAGATGAAAAATACTGTACCGCCGAAAAAGTAAAATTTAGTATACAGCGTACTCTATGTAGCCTATATGTAACTATCTATAACACGATATTCCTAATAATATGCCTGAATACCCCCAGTAGTTAAAAACTATTATAATTATAAATTAGAACAAGTAGCTAGATCACACCTTTGCATCGCCGCGTTAATTACTCTGCTGTCCGTCAAGACCGTTCTGTAATTTAAAACTTTTGCATTATTCCACACTCATCGCAGCTTGAAAGTAACTGACAATCCGGATGCACATTCATAATTTGTATGTTAATTATTAGCTGTAACATTTTTGCAAACAATTAACATTAAATTCCCATAAAATATCTGAGGATCTGAAGATTCGAGACCGACTGGAGCTTTACACGAACTCCTCACTTTTTATTTATCCTTTGGGAACAACAAACAATAATAATCAATAATACAATAACAGACCATGAGGACATCATGAAAAATACATACACATACTTTGACCTAAGAATTCCGCCAAATTGAAATTTTCAATAAGAAACCATTAGTCGTTGAACGTCCTTATTAATTATTATAATTGGGAATATTGGGAATTGCAAAATTTAGACAAAATTGGCTATTTTTAAAATTCTCATTATATCGTATTTATAGTAAATTATACGTAAAATTTAGCAAGTTAATGGTTATTTAATTAATGAAAGCAGTGCGTTTGAAATTTATAGTCAAATAAAGTTCTGAGTGAAACCGGAAACAAACAATGAACGACGGTTGCAAAAATTTATGATTTAATTTTAATTATTTACTTCTTTGCGCCTATGTTTAGCATAGAACATTAAACAGGTTTATATCCAGTTTTATTATAAAATCCTTGTACAATTGTAATTTGAGGAGGTACTTCACCAAAACTTTTACACACATCCTAAACAATACGCTACAATAATAGGTGAAAGTAAGGTTTACTTTGAGGATTTTTATTTATTGCTTTCCAATTTTTTTGATTTTGGAACCATGGCACATGGGATAGTAGTAGTATACGGTACATATTGAAGTAACAGAAACCTATATTCAATTTAAAGCCTGCAGGCTACATTTCCAAGCCATTATAGTCCAAGAATATTAGTGAAATGGGGGCAAGAATCTCGGAATGAGAGGTACCTAGTTAGCTATGAAATTGTATAAACCTTTATTTGGTACCTTAAAATTTATCTCAAAACCTACTGGGATAGAGTGTCTGCGACTACAGATATTCCAAGGTCATAGGTAAAAAAATCTAGTTTTTACACATTTATTGCAAATATCTCGTTTCCTGTGGTTTCTATACTATTTATATTTATTATAAATATTGTAGAGAATTACACTCTACAGTCTACACTGACAATGTCAAGATGTTTGTCAGAAAAAATATCCAACTCTCCAAAAACACTTTCAACGGATTTTCCTCTTGGAAGAGGAGACTACGTAACAGCTTCACCTCTTTTTTTATATTGAAAACCACTTCAAATGGAAAGAGATCTAACCCAATCATAGGATTAAGTGTGGAATACGAGATTGAAAAAAAGATGTATAAAAATATTCAAACGGAATTTTCAGCATCGCGACCGATAAAAGGCCCATTGTGTGAAATTGAGAATAGTGATACAATATAATCAATGGGTTACGCGGCTGTTGGCTGTGGGAAACGGGCAGTTAGACAGGGATACAAACAAATGTCTCCAGATGTCATCGCTTGTCAATCAAACCAACACCTAGGAAATCAATACAAGAAATGGAGGGATTGAAGAGGTTCGAACGGTTGCCCTTTGTCTTGCGAGTTACGACACGAGCAGGGCGTGTTCTTCGGCTAATCCTTGGACAAAAGGTTACTTGAAAGAAACCAGATGAATCGAAATTGCCTCGATCAATTTTAACACCTGGTAATGTGATAAAGGGTTGAACGAAATCGGGCAAAGTTGCTGTTTAATTTTGACGAGTGCCATGACGTCTTCCGAATGGTGCAAAGTGCAAAGAAAATAAATACAGAAATATATATGCGCAAACATTACAAAAGTCTCCAAACCAGAAAAAAGTAATAAAACATCCGCGAAATCATGCGGGGATGAATGTGAGTGATTGTTTTTTTTTTCTTCTTATTTTTAGGCAGGAAACTGTATAGCCTACTTTAAATGACATTGTACCTTATATAGCTGATAGCTGAAAGAGTAACAATACGGGGCTAAAGCTTGCCTGAAATGGAGTCATATTTTCTCATAGAATAAATATTTTCTTTTAATTTCAAATTAGTTGACAGTATTTTTTACATGTAACCTGTGAATCTCGCGGTTAAAAACGTTGTTGTGAGCAGTACAAGGTTAGAAAAGACGACTACATATAAGGTGCCTTGTGTACCATTCTTTTTATAATTTGCTATGCACCAAACACGACCATTTTTCGTAACGTGGTTGGAGTTAATTATCTGTTTGATTAAGGCGGGGTTTCCACATACGTCAGTGGTCAATGAGAAATATGGTTTTGACGTGGTAGCAGACATTTTTAGTATGTCTTTAATGTCTACTAAAACGTCAATTTCATATTTCTCATTGACCATTGACGTATGTGGAAACCCCACCTAAGCTTTAGGTCTAATTACTTGGATATTGTATGTTGACCGCGATATTTACCTGAAACTATTAAATACCTATGCATCATCAGGTAAGTAGGCTACTGCCTCTAGGGCTAATTTATTATTGTTACAATTCCTACTTTGGCAAGACAATATTAGCGCTAGACTAGTATTTCTATTCCTATCTCTATTGTTATTCAGTTATACAGTATATTGCAATTGTATTTGATGTGGCAAACAAGGACATAAACAGGAGAGCTCCATATAGTTCACCAGTATAGTCTTTCTTATAATAATACAGAATAGGCATTATAGTGATGTGGTAGTGAATTAACCTCAAGTCTAATTTAATAGTAATTATTGTAATTGTGATTATGAGTTGGTGTATGGAGGAGCAGCCATCCAGTGAAATATATGACCATTTCCGTACGCGGTGTGGCATGCATGCCTACTCGTACCTTAGTACACGAAAAAGATACTGGTGCTATGTGTGTCATTTGAGGGCAATGCCAATACTCAAATCGGAGTTCCTAGCTTGTTTCATCAGCAGCCCTATTATGGCGATTTGGGATTATTGTAATACCGGGGTTTATGTAATACAGGGGTTTATTTTTTAATACCGGTATCGCAGCAGTAAGGTGTTATGCACGGGAAATTCAAATTAATAGATTATTAGAATATAAGAGAGTGGTTGCATTGTTTAATAATTGAAGGGAATACTAATAAACATTAAAATGTACAGGTAGAATTCTGAAATAGAATAAGAATTGTAATTAATGTGTCTTTATCAAAGGGAGAAAAAATTGAAAACTCACCAGAAAGATTAGTTTATCTATTTGAATTTTCCACGCATTTTGCACTCATTTGAATAAACTCCGATATTACATTAATTCCAAAACGCCATGAGCCCATGATCGGGCTGCAGCAGCCCAAATATGGTGACTTCAGATTAATTTAGCACCAGGAATAGGATTAAATAATAATTGTAAATAAACCCCAAGGTGTCACGTGACGGTGTTAAAACCAATTACCTTGTCAACTATCGTATTAATTTGCATTGATTCAATTGTTTTAAACAAAAGAGTTCGAAATGCGTGGAAAATTCAAATTGTACATCCACAAACGATTCTCATGAAATTTTCAGGTGATATTTGAATCTTGAAAATTTGATTTGTGTGGTTTTACTTCGGGGGCACTCACCCATCACAACCAATGAAGAGGCTATAATAATGTGCTGTATGTAGGTACCTACAAAACATTTGACTGTTTCGTTTTTTGTACACAAAAATTATTTTACTTGCTCTTTTCCATCCTTATTATAATCCACTGACATAAAATGTTAAAAAATAGCTTCCTGTAGATCTTTGGCCCCTAAAGCCGTAAAAATGTTTGAAAAATACCTTATTAAAACATTGAAACCGCATATCTGAAATTTACAAATGTAAAATGTAACATTTTTAACGTTAATAACAATGTGCTACTTAAAGTTAAATGAGAGATTTAAAAATATTTTGTAAACAAATGATGAGCCTTCCGTGTTGATGAAATTAATTAATTCCATGTTCCACAGCTACAAAGACATGAAAAAATTAATAATAAATACAAGCTTTCTTAATAAATTTACATTTACATTCATCTGAAATATTATTGCTAAAAAACAGAATTAAGTGCATAACCACCGATTTTTTATCATACAAGTGAATCATTTGGAAAAATACTCTGCATTTTGAGAAAACTAGTACTAGGTTGTATGAATGTTTTATCATTTGACCGTTTTCATCAGATCTTTACGAAATCAACGACAGGTTCGTCCTTTGTTACAAAATATTTGAGGGACCCAGTAACAAGTTACAGCGAGTCAACGTGGGAAAACATACAGTACAGGTGAAATACAATTGTAGCGGGGACATACAACATACTGTTGATAATCTATAATATGTATATATATATATATACGGTATATAAATTTTATATATATATATTATAATATGTCTGATCCCCAATGAAAGGCTGACCAAGATGATGAGTGCGATTTTTTGAAAAGTATACAACTGGAAATATAGAATACAATAAGTTAACTTCATTGAGCTGTAAATAATAATAGCCTATAGAGTATAGGCTATTACGGTCTAATATTATTATTAGTATAGGCTATTACATACCTATTATAATAGGTATCTAGGTACTTAAAACAGTTTGTGATTTTTCATCTTATTTGTATATATATTTTATAAATTTATAATTACAGAGTAGAGTATAAAAATATACAGTGCCATAGCAGTAAGTTAATTAATTAATAGCGCGTAAGAAATCACTGCAATAGAACCGCCTTGCTGCTCATATTTTCTCTCCCCACCACAAAACATTTTTCTGTTGCGTATTCCACGTCTTGGGTGGATAATCAATGCATTTACTGACAGTCTGAGCAACTTATGAATCTACTAAATATGGAGGCAGCAACTACTTGGAGTCATCTGCATTCACATTGCGTCAAGGATAAATTATGCTCACCATTCGACGTCCGTTTTTATGGTAATTACAAATACAAACTGGCGAGTGAGAAATCCAAAGAACATGGAAAATGGCCATCATGGATGGATGTACAGAGACAGCTCCTCGGATTATTAATTTAATCGATCCAGTCTGGCCAACATCAACATGATTAACGGGCTGGATGATTTCTTTTCTCCGAAATTGATGTCTTTTAGGATGAATTGATTTGTTGAGATGGTACTAAATATTTCAAGCAATTATTTATGAGATGATTTGTGATGCTAAGCTTGTTGATAAATAAGTAATCAGCACTTTAAAATATTAATGTAATTTAAGGAATTCAAAGCCTTGTCGTCGTTGTCGAACTGACTTGCGTCTGTGCAGTTGTGTATTAAAAGCAGGAGCTACAATATAATGTTAAAGATCTAACTGTAACTGTGGTGTATGAGACGTATGCATATTGTATCATATACATTTTGGGTATATTTTCATTGGATGCTAATAATATTAA
This sequence comes from Psococerastis gibbosa, assembly GCA_963971405.1. NCBI lineage: Eukaryota > Metazoa > Arthropoda > Insecta > Psocodea > Psocidae > Psococerastis > Psococerastis gibbosa. The sequence goes on from OZ020485.1 coordinate 30,867,948, forward strand.
TAATAATAATGAAACTCAAAAAAAAATTATATAGGCTATGTAGGTACAGAGAGATTAGGGTCTAGAGCCCTCCCTTCCATCCAACTGCACATATCAATTAGTCTAACTAAAATATTTGCAGATAAAAACTTCATACATACCAAATATCAGTCATATCTGCTAAGCTAATGGCTTAAACATTGTAGGGCCTCTACGAACCTCTCCCTGAACCATGCGCCTTAGACTGGATGTGCAGCAGAATTTTAATAAATATACAACAAAGTCTTCAGTACCGCAATTATCAAACTGTTCATTTGTATGTTGTATGTAGTATGCAAAGGTAAACTAATGCTGTTAATTCAGTTGACTGTAAAAACTGTTGAAAAGATAGTAGAGCCTATAGCTTAAATTTAAAACGACTCAGGAATAATTTTAAAAAAACTTTACAGCACATATTTTGGCCTACCAATTTATTTAGTAAGTCGTTACATTGCACTATAGGTAATAAACAGATCTATTCTACAATAACATGACAACGATATATAATGTTAGTCATAAGAACTAAGCTGTACTTATGGCAGGTACTAAATTTATTCTACTATTACAATAGGCTTCTATAACAACAAAACTATTGAAGGGTGTATATTTGATTCAATAGTAGCATGTATAGCAGCACTTAATAGCTGGGAAAAAGCTTTTGGCTTAAGTTTATGGTTCTTAAAAGACAATAATTAGATGCCTTTTGTACATGCAAAACCCATTTCTTTTTTATTAAAAATTATTTTTTATTTGATTAGCATATAGGCTTCATTTTCATTCCTATGCCGTTAATCATAAAATGAGAAATCTATTGACGCTTAAAACCCCGCCTACATGCATAGCTTGCCTAAAATTCTGGAATGGTACCTACTAGCCTATCAATTTTTCTTGCTCTCGCTAGACAAAATAAAACTCAGTCAGCACTGACAACATTGGCATAATACATCGTCAATCAATCATCATCAATCATATATAGTACAAGAATATCATTCTTAACACTAACCAGTATGTAACCTGTTGTGATAAATTTGTTTTTTAACTGGCAAAAACAATGGAGCCAACAAGATAACGTGTAAGCGGATTCGATAAAATCGAAAATCCTTTTGTTTAAATAGCGCTCCACTATCACTGCCATTGAGAATTTTCCCAGTACCTAACAAACATGTTTGGGAGTTTGATATTTTTCATCGGGCTAGGATTAGCCCTAGCTCAAAACCAGTGCCAAACGGACCGGCTGAATGCTGTAAAAAGTGGCGCTCAGCCTGTGAGAGGTACCAACCTTGGGAGTTGGTTCGTTCTCGAGTCATGGATCTCCAATATTCCGTGGGAGCAAAACAACTGCGATAAATTTGGAGACATGGGAAGCTACTTGCTGGAAAAGTGTTTGGGCAATCGTGCTCAGCAAGCTATGGAACAGCATTGGTCTACGTGGATTGTGGAGGAGGACTTTGTTCAAATGTCTCGGCATGGAGTTAACGTGGCTAGGCTTCCTGTGGGATGGTGGCATGTAAGTAACCTTAACCTTTAAAAGTATTATTCCTTACTGCTACTTACCATTGAATGTACCATACCTATATATATATACTATGGCCAGGTACAGTGGGCATACAGACGATTTGCCGACGTCTTTCCCATTGTAGGATAGGGCTTGGTGAATGGTTGGTGCAAACCCACACAGTTAAACCGTGCACTTTCGTGCGGTCGGCTCCACGCCAGCAGCTTCCGAAAACGTCATGAAGTAACAAGAACTCTTCTGCTAGCCCCCTCCGGCTACAATGGAAAAGACGTCGGAAAATCGCGACAGTGAGAATCGTCCCTGTGTACCGGGCCTTAATCTATGCAGGCAACATTCAATAATAGCTTATTTGTAGTTTCAGTCAACATTTGAAAAAAAAACTGAGGAAGCTTCCTTAACGAAGCTGCTTTATTCAATGGTTTTTAATGAGTTTTTCATTTAATAAGAATAAGTCCCTGCTGAATATTTACTACATAAAATATGACTCTTATGGTTTAACGTCACATTACGAACCATATTAGACGCTTGCAATTTAACGATAGATTGAACATAATTTTTCAGTTTAAGTGAAATGATAATGTATTGTATATTTGTATGTAGGGACTATGGATATATTAAACACGGTACCTTACTTATTATATTGAATTTTCAGATCTATGACATTCAAGGAGGCCTGGCTAATGCTCATTTGAACTGGAATGTTGAGCCACGAACCTACGCCTCTGGCGGTCTCAAATATATAGATTTAGCTTTTGAATGGGGGGCTAAGTACGGTGTTGCCATCATGTTGGACATGCATGCTGCCCCTGGCTCACAAAACGGAAACGACAACTCATCCCCTATGTACCCGGGCCAGGTAAGAGGAAGAACTCTACTCCGCAAATACTTTGCAGGGTATAATAGCTTGGTTTCACGATATTCCCGCATTTGAGATAATGACTTCAGTACCCTATATGAAGTGATTGTAGTTGACTAACTAGCAATACAAGTATTCTGCATATTACCATATTTACCAGCTATCTAATTAAACCATCAATCAAAAACTACAAGAATTTTCTATTTCAGATCGATTGGGACAAAAGCAATGACAATATTGGTCAAACATTGGACTCCTGGAGGCTCTACGCTGATCGGTACGGCAAGCACCCCGCTCTCTACGGGTTTGCTCTACTGAATGAGCCAAACAACGTCAATATTGACATTCTTCTTAACTTCTACAAGCAGGGCTATGATGTTGTCCGACAATACAATGCAGATGCATTCGTCCTCATTAATGGACGCATCGCACCTTATGATTGGGGCACAGAGAATATTTGGACTAGTCTCATGAACCCCGATCAGGGTTACAGCAAAGTCATCATGGACATTCACTTCTACTCATGCTTCGGGGGCGACTCGGACCAGTCCGACGCTGACGGAGCTATAAATTACATCAAGAACGACCGTCAGAGGCAAATAGACGACTACAAGCGTGTGAACCCTAAACCTCTTATGATTGGAGAATGGTCAGCTTGTGGCCACTTCGATACGGCGAGATCTGAAGAGTTCACAAGAACACAAGTGCAAGTGTACAACTCAGCCAATGGTGGTTGGACCTTCTGGTCGTGGCACGTTGATGGAGCCTTTGGCAATGACAATGACCTGTGGTCCATGAAGACTTTGGCTGACAGGGGCTGGATAGCAGATGCTTACCCCTGCTGATGAAGCATCGAGCAGTATTACTGAACTAGTTTTTAGAAAACCATTGTTTTTTTCATAATAAAGTTAATATTCATAATATACTGTACTATTTTCTTCAATAAGTCTACTATTTATCCAGAACTCCTTTTGTTTATAATACATATCAGGATTAAAGTGCTCTTAATTCATATTTAATATAAATTAGTTGTGAGACAATAGGACACACCCACAGTCCTTTTTTTATTTTTAAATAAAATCCAATTTCACGGAAAATATCGATTGGAGAGCTACCCTTAGATGAAACACTTCTCTACATTTTGGAATATGATTATGTCACTAATACCAATCGGCCACAGTTTTTGTACTCCTTTCCTCAGATACCCTCCGCATTTTCGTTATTTTTTACAATCAAATTCAAAATTAATAGTTCTGTGCTACTCTTGCAGCTAGGCAAATCTAGATGGACTATCTAGTCCAATAAAAGAATCCAATAAATTATCCAACAATGAGCCATTACTAGTGAAAGTACACGAATTGCAATCGGAATTGTGCGAAGGCTCTATCCCAAAAACAAAAGAGAATGAAAAAAATGAAGATAACGGGTTTCATAAACGTTTCCGGGTCAGGAAAATCTGCAGTGTGCAATATGGGCAGGTATTGTAATTATTAGTAAGTATAATAAAGAAGGAGATTATTAGAGAGATAGGAGGTACGCTACACTTTCGGTGCAATCACCGAAATGATCGGTCTGGACGCGGACGGTCGTGAGCCGCAGGTTCACCTTCCTTGTGAAAGGAGCACGCATCCCCGGCTAAGGCTTCAGACTCATCGGTACTCGGACCGATTGGAGACTGAATTCAGTACTCCCCCACTAAAAAAAAGTCGTTATAGCATTGTTTTTCATGTGTTTGATTACTTGACAGCAAAAACACTACAGGCGCCGACTTAGCACAAATTTTGGGTGTACTCCACGGCTCTTCGCTCAGATATATTTAAAAAAAAGTAACTTCGGAATCTGTCCTAAATGCTAATGTCGTATTTTAGTCTGTTAAAGGTGGTTTGATTAGCCGAAACTGATTAGCATGAAACCGATGCAAAAGTTAGTATAGGTTCAATTTATTAAATTACAGAGATATATTTTAAATATGACCTCAATGATTATACTACAGTATAACGCTGTCAAGGGATGAATTTCTTCAAATTTGCCTGAAAATTATTTATAGGAGGTGCTCAACCCCCCCTTTTTCGAAAGTTTGAGCACCTCAGCATCTAAGCAGTCGGCGCCCTGACCAACCAAGTGTAAAATATATGTAACAATAGAAGTCACTATAGTGAGTGAGCTCTGCATAAAAATGGCCGTTTGATGGAAACGCCTATATTAGCATGAACGCTTCTGGGCTTCATGGTCGTGAAGGGCGGTAAGAACAGCCTTAAAAAAATAGAAAACTAAGTTTCGCCATCAATATTTTCCACTGTTATATGGAAATCCATTGTTCAAATCATTTCTGTCTATCTGTCTGTCCCCATCTATCGCAGCTTGCAGTATCTCTCCAAATGGGCTTACCATAATATTATTATGCAGTATGCGCAGTAGTATCTTCAATAAAAAAATTAGAAACACACGTTCTCACGTGTTTTCGAATGTATTTCTGAAATTAGAAGGAAAAAAAATATTGAAGTTGCTTTATAGGGATACATTTAATTACAAGACCGACTCTGCATATGGCCCTAAGGTCCACCATAAATGGAAGAATTACTACAGTACGTGTAATGGAACGTGTACGGCAATTATTTTCGTATGCACGTACAAAGGAACGTACGTACCTACGAATAGTTTCAAGTAATTTTCTTTATTCATTCAACTTTTTCATATGCATTTGATGGAATGTGGTAGCCCTTAAATGGTTTTGACGGGATGGCAAAAATTCCAGGGGCCAATTGTGAGCCGTGTAGACGAGCCGCCGCAGCATGCTTGCCACCAACCTGCTCCAGCGGCACCCGCTCCCACTCAATCATTCCATATTTATATGCTTAGTAGCTTTCTCTAAGCTAATCAACAAATAGGCTTCAATGGCAAGCTAAATACTACTGAATTTGTATTCGCAATGTGGCCACCGATTTGGGTTTCCACTTTGATTGAGTGTGGACAGCTAGACGGAACTCCAGATCTCATTCAATTACACAACATACTCCACTCGAAAAACAATACCTATCTATACGTATTGATTATACGCCACACCTCTCACTTCAATTAAGTTTTATTTATTTCTGAGTGTATCATACAATAATATACCCTATTGTTAAGTTGTTATTGTTCTATCTGATAAGTTAAGCGAACCTTCAAAACTGGCTTTACAGCATTAGGCATATTAAATTAATTAGCCTATCTTTAGGAATTAGTAAATAAATTGAATTTTTTGAATTTAGACTCTTCGTGCTGCACCACCAGGCCAAATATGTTAATTCGCTCAAATGTTCCAGTTTTTTATTTTAAATGAAATTAATCCCGAACCTTTAAGGCACAGACTAATAATTTGTACGGACTATGTGAATTGCCATAACATTTCAAGGGCTTTCATTTGAGGTACAACATGGTATATTTGGCTAAGTCGGAAAATCCGATGGTACCGGTTACCGTGCTTCAATTATTTATTTTCGGTAGGGATATCCTAAGTCATAATGTCATAATTTCAATAAGAATATCTAGAGACAAGGCAAAACAGTGCTGATTAGCCTATATATATCTGAACCTTATGGTTTAAGTTCATAATCAGCCTACCAAATGAAAAGTCTCAATAACATGACTCATGTATACATTATACATGTATTTGAAACTTCCGAGATACCATCTATGCCCCCCCCCCCCATGAAATCCCCGTTAACTCGACCGAAGATAGTTTGACCCCGGCTTTCTTAGCAAAGTTTTTACTTCTTCATTCTTTAATTATATATATATTAATTATAATATAGTATGTAATATAAATGTAGAGTCTGTGTGGTCTGGAACAAACTGGATTTTCTAATACCTTTATTTGTTTATTTATTTATTTATTTTTTGTTACATTATACTATACAAGTACAAGAAAGTATAAAATAAAAACGTCAAAATATCGTCGAAATCAGGTAGTTCTGTCACTGTCATTGTGCTAGAGCCTCTGTGACAGTCTAGGTAGTGGTATAGATTTGGGAAATTAGAAAAGCGTGTTATTGTAATGAATGTGGTTTGAATTCCCTAGGACTGCCCAGTTGGTATCTTACGTTAACAACGTTTCAAACTTATGTATTGACATCTATCAATAACACAAGTATTGAAGCACTTGAAACAACAATGGGGCGTTTCCGTCGATTTGAAATTGTACTCATATGCCAAAGCACAATCTAATCTATGACCTTTTTCTTCTGTGATAATATCATCGCCTATATAAGACATATCAGGCTTCTGTTTGCCTTAGAGCTTCAAAGATGCTGAGACTCGTAGCACTGATTGCCCTGGGGCTGGGCGTTGTGCTGGCCCAGAACGCTTGTGAGAACGACCGGCTGAACGCGGTCAAGAACGGCAACCAGCCCGCAAGGGGGACTAACCTGGGCAGTTGGTTCGTTCTGGAATCGTGGATGGCCCCAACGCCCTGGGATGAGAATGGCTGCAACAAGGGGACGCAAGGAGGCAGCTACATGCTGGAAAAATGTCTGGGTGACCGTGCTTCTGCCGTCATGGAAAAACACTGGTCCTCCTTTATCACTGAAAATGACTTTGCTGAGTTGTCCAGACGAGGTGTCAACCTTGTCAGGCTTCCAGTTGGTTGGTGGCAGGTGAGTCAATTTTTTAATCATTCTATCGCTCTTTAGCCTACTTATATTATTGCTTTCAAAAGTAAGTGCATACTGTATTTAAGCAATAGTGCTGGTTCCATTCCATTTTACAATCTACCCGGTAATCTAGCAAGCAGGAACACTTCAACCTGATTCAGAATCAAGACTTCCCTTCAGGCAGATTCCGTTTTCCTTCATTTTGTCAATCAAATTCACATAGGTCAGCCCATTTTACTACTTACTTAACGTGTCCGAACCTAGGACACGTTGTTGTCGCTTGACCCGGTGGTGGAAGGATTGGCCGACGGGGTAATTCCCGCCGTTACCAGGGACGCCCGATCGCTCATAAGCGCAGTCTTCGGGGAGGCTCCTTCCATGTCCCCTTTTATGCCCATTTTACTAGCAATATGGTACGTATATTGTCTATTGCTATATTATAGTAGCCTATATCGTAAGCCTACCATTTTTCATGGATGGTGATTTTTGTATATATTCTGCGTTGTTTTTCTTTAGATCTATGACACCCAAGGAGGCTCAGCCAACGCCAACTTAAACTTTCACATCACTCCTCGTGACTACACCCCCGGTGCTCTCAAATATATCGACAATGCTTTCGACTGGGCTGCTCGCCATGGCATTGCTGTTCTCCTTTGTATGCACGCTGCTCCTGGCTCTCAAAATGGCAATGACCACTCATCCCCTGCTGAAAATCCCGGCCAGGTAAGGTTCAAAACAATATCGGTACCTACGGCTGTGTCTTAAATACCATAATTCAGTCTTATCTAACTCAAATATGATACATCATCGTCCTATAATATTCAACTAATTAATATTCTTTAAATATTTCAGATCAACTGGCCTAAATACCCTGACAATGTTGGCCAAACTGTTGACTCCATGGGTCTCTATGCCGAGCGTTATGCCAATCACCCCGCTCTCTATGGCTTCAGTCTCCTCAACGAACCCGCCCAGATGGACATCGGTGTCCTGCAGGACTACTACAAACGTGCTTATGACCGCGTTCGCCAGTACTCCAAGAACTCCTACATCATTCTCAACCCTCTCATCAGTCCTTTTGAATCTGGAACTGAAGGTCATTGGACTGGTTTCATGAACCCTGACCAGGGCTACAACAAAGTCGGCATGGATCTACACTACTACTCTTGCTTTGGTGGTGATGGTGACCAAACTAACCCCGATGGTGCCATCAACTACATCCGCTATGATCGCCAGGGGCAAATCAACGACTATAAGAGCAAAAACCCGAAGGGTATTATCATCGGTGAATGGTCTGCTTGTGGTCACTTCGATGTTTCCCGGGCTGGAGATTTTGCCAAAATCCAAGTTGATGTTTACGGAACCACCACTTATGGATGGACTTTCTGGTCCTGGACTGACGGAGGCACTAACAATGTTTGGTCTTTAAAGACTGCTTTCAATCAGGGATGGATTCCTAATCAGTTCTCTTGCTAACTATGATTCTCAATTTCTCTTTTATATAATGGATCACTCGGCGCAAATATGTCTGAAGTAACATCCACTGAAATATTATACTACTAGTATGTAAGTAGGTACACAGCTATAACAAGAAATTGACTGATTTTGTACATGAAAGTTTTGGTTGATATATTTTTACATACAAGTACTGTGTTTGGTTTTTCATTTATATCGTGGCAATCAAAGGTAAACCTGATACCGAAGCCATAAAGTATAATACCACCTCTCATATGGTGAACGGTATGTACAGTAGGTATAATTAGCTTATGTTCCGTTCTTCCATGAAGAAGGTGAACTGAGTTTCGTAGTCTATTCAAATTAGTCCGCGCGCACATTTTGTGAATCATATCGTTCTCGTAATTTGCCAGATAACATCAAAGACGTGAAACTTGTGCTACGTACCAAAGCAATTAGCAACCGATCAGCATCCGATAAAAGTTGTCAGATAGCCTAATTCACTACAACATTAGAACTTGCTGGTAAGCTAACAAGGTGAATAGCCCCGGCAATCTCCTTAGACTAGTAAGTAAATCCCTATGGTCAAGTCTAAATTGATCAAATAAATCATGAGCTACTCTAAATAAAATATACAAAATTAGAGGGAGCCTTACCATATTCTTACTTTTTGATTGGAGAATTTAAAATTTTTTAATTTTTTTCTTTGTATATTGCATGCAGTCGATTACGTTGGGTAGTCTGAAATCGATTCTTTCAAATTATAATAGTTTTGTATACAGGGGTCAAAGATTATATTAACTAGAATTGGAGGGATGCTTTTAGAATTTAAAACTAAGTTCAGTTCTGTTAACGATGCGCCGTTCCGAACGCGAGAAAGACAGGACTTAAAAACATAATTTTTTTCGAAAAATATTACTTTTTGTGATTTTTTATATTTTTTTGCGGTCACTGACTGCCTTTGTGCCACACAATATACTGTACGTACTGTGTCTAATAAAACTAAGATAACTCTACGGCAATGTACAAATTTTAGAACTATGTCATTTCTTGGGGAGGGAAAAATTTGAGAATGAAGGCGCATGGTCATACCGAGAGGGGGGTCCAGGGGGTATGAACCACCCCCCCCCCCCGAAATATTTTCAGCGTACACTACATAGAATGGAGTTTTAAACATATTGAGGTTACCTCAACTGCGGCGGCGTCGTGCAGGACATCTGCGGGCACCCCAAACCCCAGTTGCCCCCCCTACCCCTCCTATTGACTGCCTTGTGACTACAGACAAAAGTCAGAAAGATTAAGAAGTAATGCAATGTAAATGGCGGGGTGATTCATCCATATACTATGAGTACTAAGCACCTGTACCTATAGGTACTTCCAGCATCGTCCATCGATAACAGGCCAACTTTGCAGGAAATTCCTCGTTGCTAATAGCCCTAAAAATCTACGGCAACTCGCTGGACATCATCACGCCTGACCAAAGCGGATTACAGCCAAATGGTTTATACCTTGTAAGAACGTGTTCGAATAGGGGGTAATCACGGCTTGAGCAAAGTAAATATCATTATATTCCTAGCTCCAATTAAGATATTATTGATGAAATTTATCTGCTTCGCCCGATAGTTGCATGCACGATCAGTCAAAGGGTAATTAGTTAGCGGATTACCATAGTTTTCTCATCGGTATCGCTATTTTATTGTAAACGTGCACGGAACTACTCGTACATTAAGACAAACATGTTGAGTGTGGTGTTTCAGAATTTGCACGAGCAAATGATATACAATACAATACCGTGTAAAATTGCTTTCCATTGCTGAACTTATCTTATTAACTAACATTTGAAAGTAGATTCTAATAGGTCTCAACTCTCAAGTCGTAGAGATTAATAGAGTAAATTTTATGTTGGCTCCCCCGTCGTTAGTAAAGCTAAGGAAAGTGGAATCTGAAGAAACCCAAAGAATCCGCTATGTTTTTCCTATTCCTGTTCACGGCGGCGCCCGTCATATTCTTCTTTCCGCAGCTTTCTCTACGATGATGGGAGCCACCCTTAATACGTTTCACAATATCAGTCACTGAAGAACTAGTTTTCCTATCTGAAACCCAATTGCCTCCCTCTAACGCTCCGACCTGTGTGGGAACAACATTGTACAGTAGTACAGTTTATGAATGAATGAATATTTTATTTCCATCTTTGCAAAAACAATTTACCTACAATACAAAAAACAGTTTTGCCCTATGGGTTATCCCGTTTTAGATTTAGTATCACACATAGTACAATATTGTATGTTGCAGCAATGAAAATGTACCGAATAACAAATATAAACGTAACTCTGTACATATCTACCTACTGTTAAAAAATTATTAACAATTCCATAGTCCATAAAATGTATGAGTGACCTATCAAGCAGAATAACTAGCCTACTAGAGATATTTTTTTAAATACGCTTATTATTGTATATTTAATTGTAATAAACACATAATGTGAAAAACTGGACGCACTTAAACATGCAGCATACGATTTCTTAACTTTTTGCACTAGGCTATCTTATTATTATACAGGAAGTTATCAATATTTCTCTTGCGGTTCACATGAATATTTTTAAGCTAGAGGTTTACGAAATAAATTAGACATACCTACGGACTATAGTGGCATCTAATGTACAATGTGCAGTATACAAGACGGTAGTAGCAAGCAACATACTCATCATAATAATAAATGTGTTTTCCTTCGCTATGTGAGCATAATGCACTCATTAAAGGTAAAGCTATAAGTTGAATGAGTAGCGTGGCTGCAATGTTAATTAGTTATTTAGTGGCTTGCCCTCCTTGCTCTCGTACGAATATTTTATTTTTTTAATTTTAATAACGAATGAATGGGTGTTGGCTGAAGAAGACTTGCTAACCAGTAATTGTAAAGTAAAATGATGAAATGAGATGTAATAATAAATGGTGACTTTTGGGCTATCCTCCGTGACAATTAAACTCTAGAACACAATTCAACTCATTCAAGTAAACTCTATATTGCTAAAGCAACTTCAAGTTGAATCGGCTTCGGTGGGAAGGTCGTAGCGGCTAGCGGGCTTGTACTTGTCAGAGTCTCTACTATACATATCTTGCGAGCGGAGACGTATCGCAACCCCACAAAAGTACCTATTAGGTTACTTAGTGAGGCGACTGAAGAGGTCCATTCGATGGTCTCATTAAATTGTCTGAATGCAATTAACCCTTTTTTTAAATAAATAAAAAAGGGAAATAAAATATCACGAAAGAGTAAGAGTGGGCCGAAAGACCAAAAATTCGCCCATGTGAAAATAAAGACAGTTTTCATTCTTTCTTTTCAAATATTTCGTCTTGCAAATATAAAAAAAATAATTAATAAATTAATAATTATTGTTCTAACACTAAGCCGACCTAGCGGAGTTAAGGCTGTGAAGCCCTCTCTTACATTCAACTAGGAAGACCCGGAATCTCTTGCTTTACATGTCTTCCCAAGCATGACCAGAAAATGTAGCAAGTGTGGGAGAAACAACCTTTCGAGTGAAAGTCGACGTCCGTACCACTACTCTGAATGTCCTGACTGAAATATAAAAAACAACCTTTCGGGTGAAAGTCGGCGTCCGTACCACTACTCTAAATGTCCTGGCTGAAATTTAAAAATCAGCTTCCAGTGACAACCCTGGAGAGGCTGGCAACACTTCCTTTGTGGCTTTGTAAGACATTTTGCCTAAGAATGAGCTCTCCACAAGTGCCAGATTAACGTTTAGGGGGGGGGGGGCTGTAGGCATTTTATTTATGGGGGCCTATGATGGTTTTGACTTAAGCACAAAAATCGAATGTTTTATTTTCCCGCCAATTTATAATTAAATATGTCGATGTTTATGAGGGCCCATAGGTAAATCCGCCACTGCTCGCCACTTTTAAGTAGGTTATGTTATGTTTGTAGGTATACACAAGCAATACCTACCGGTTATAATTATGAGGCATTGTATTCTCGTGAAATGCCGAAAAGCCGGCACACAGAAGTACAATACAATTTGTCGGCAACAAGCTTCTTTTATTATAAACGGCCCTAGAAAATTAATTTGACTTTGTTTAATACATTTAAATTCTGATGAATAGCTTTTCACACCAAACAAGAATTGCTAATAAATTTTAATAACTTCCACTAACCTAGTGAAATTATTCTCGAGCAATAAGCATCACTCAAGTGGAATTTAAGCTTTCAGTGTATTAATCACGTGGTGTAATTACGGTTAAAGTTCATGTAACAATTGTACAAGGCTTAATTTTTCAAAGTTGAAGAGCGTCCGTTACTGGATTTGTTGTTGGGATAGGATGCAATGATCTCACCACTCTTACCATTCATTTTCAAAAATTCAATAGCCTACACATGGACACATACAGGGGGCAGGGGGTGGCTGCCCCCCCCCCCCAAAATTCGGTAAATCTATTGTAAGTTAATTTATTACGCTCTGATTTAATATATACTTCTTATATTTTTCTTATTTTGACCCACAACTACCCCCCCCCCCCCCCAAATAAAAAATGGGCTGGATCCGTCCCTGACCAAACACCAATAGTTACAACATGTTAATGTTCAGTATTATGTAAGTTAAATGCATGTTCATTTTAATTCATGTCAAATAGCAACCATTGCAAAAACTATATTACTTTTATCTTTTACTTTCTTCCTTGACGAACGACTAATGAGAATGGCTCGCAACCATATATTGTATTCTATTCTGCAATATTTCTTATTAATACAAGAATATCATTCATTCATACTCGCTATGCCACACTGGCTATTTTAATTGTTGCTTTTCCTAATGTAGTCTGCTACTGTTCTTTTAATGAACGGTTTGTTACACTCGTTGTACATATGTCAGTTTCTCTAATTTGCATGGCACTTGTATTTATATTTATAATTCCGATTAGGCGCCTCTATTGTACTATAAGCATCTTTACTATGTTCGTCCTAGCCGGTTCCTATCTTTCCCACGACAATATAGTAAAACTAATAAATGAGCCGGAGTAAAATACAATATACTATATAGGTTTAACTAGATGTGAGACAAAAAAATACACGAAAGTATATGGCTTCTATGCCTGTAATAGGTCTGTATGTACTGTACGAGCACGTCAAGGAAATTGCCATACCGACATGCCCCACAAATTTGACTCTCATCTACCTACTAAATCTTAATTAGTTTTCGTTGATCGATAGATAAGGCACCATATTGTGACTAAATGATGGCTAAATTAGTATGACCCTGTGAGAATATTCTCATAATCACCTCAAATCCCATTACGTTAATTTTAACTGACCATAAGATCATGAAGCTAGCTACAAATACATTTTTAGAGGAAAAGATCAATTGTTTAGTAAAGATTACATAGGTATACTATAGAAAGGATAATACCAAAGGGGCACTAGTTGGCTGCTGCGCCTGTTGTGTTTCCTGTCGTGGGAATGACAATAAAACCCATTTATTATTGGCTATATGCAGTAGTTTGTCTTATTTCATTCCAAAATGAATTTATTTTTCATAAGCAGTATCTATGGCAGCTAAGGCATTACTAAAATAGAACTTCAGGTATGTCCGAAGCGTACTTTGTTGCATAATCGCATTTTCACAGGAAATCATCTTACAACCAAATTTGCCAATTATGTTATAGGCCTGTGTTGAATGGAAACAGGGAGGATTCGCAGGACTGGGGGTGCGATTGTGTAACACGTTGCCTTGTAAACAGAAAGACGTGGGTCCGGAGTTTCAATTTTCACCTATTTTTCCTGGTGGCTGAATATGTCCTGCAAAGGTTATCATACTCAAATGTCATCCAAATACTTAGCGAATCACCAGCCTCCCCTGACTAATAGTACATTGGAAGCTCAAATTGGACAGTCTGATGCGCAACGTCTGGCCGTGAGTCGTGACTGTAACACATTAAACACAGGATACCTCTAATTATACAAATCGCTTTAAAAATAAAAATAAAACTGTTAAATAAATAAATATAATATAGCCTATATATACATTGACTTTTTGTTGTATTACTAATCCAACCGGAGCTAGGGCTATGAAGCCATCTCTTACACTCAACTAGGAAAGCCCGGGACCACCTGCTTTACAGCATGACCAGAAAATGTAGCAAGAGTGGGATTCGAACCAACAACCTTTCGGGGGGAAAGTCAGAGTCTGTATCACTACTCTTCATGTCCTGACAGTTGATGCAACTGGCCCTTAATTGCGATACCATATTCATGTCTGTCATGAGGGTAACAAAAATTCAATGTCTCAGCCAAGTTCTGTTTTCAAGCATTCTCGTTCATCTTGTTACTATATAGCCTACGCCCTACGGTAAGTTGGTCTGCGGAACTTGCACCGTGGTCTCATCTTCGTACCTACATCATACTTGTATTGTCCGGAGAGATTAGCATTGGTGATGTGAATGAAGTAGGTTGTTAGATTCAAGGCATAGCCGACCAAGAAGTTCTCACCCGCACCTGTCAGTCACCACGATTTATGGTCCAAACTAAAGATTAGAATGTGGTTAACATTATATTTAAAATTAAATAATTCATCTCCTTTGGCGGGAAATGGCAGCATGCATAGGAGCCTTATGTTCAAATTGTTATTATAGTACTGTATAATTATGATATTTAAATTAATGGCTTTATTTTGTTCACATGATTTAATTTTAGTTGGAGAATAACTGTTCAGATTTTTGCCGCCGACGGCATTTATCCTGTGTCCTGCAAATATAAAATAATAATTTGCTTCAATGGCTGCTTTGAAAGTCCGCTACCACCAGCCAGAATAGGTTCAGCAATTTAGCCGTCTTGCTTAGAGAATGAGACGACTAGGTCGCTGAGCGGGTCAGAACTTGTCAAAAAATTTAAGGAGATTAAAAACAAACAATTGTTTAATTTTTAATTTTTCGAAAACAGGCGCAAAGTTTACATTTATAATTTTTTTTGTCTTACTGCTGAAGTTGAATAAAAGCCTAAACAGCAGTGTATAATGCATTTCATACACATTAATAAAAAAATTAAATAATAAAAAAGCCATATAATTTGCTAGGCAGACTTCAGCAGTGAATAAGTAATGAAAAGAAAATCAAAGTCTTGGGGTCCTAAAGCCCCCCCCCCCCCAGAAATTTTGGGAATTTAAGTAAATGGAAAATGAAGCCAATTTAATGATTATATAACCCAATAAAACCTAAGTCTGGTGGTTGAAAAGTGCCAGTGTTCACGAATAGGCCAGTGAGAAAAATTCGGGGGTTGCGGGAAGGTGCAGACATGGCCGGCGCCAACAATCACCATGTAAAAACGCATTCATCACCATAACTACCACTTTTTGACAGTTTCTCCATTTTGGTGAATTCGCACAAACCGCCGACCTATTTAATATAAAAATTAATTTTTAGTAATGGCCCGAGGGTGCTTCCAACTATCTAATTAAGTGGTGCCTTGAATTCATAATTGCCGCCATAACGGGGGTAGATTACACCCCACAAACCGTACAGCTCTGAAATTGATCAACATTTTAAATTAAAAAAATAGAATCTGCTATGTGGCCTATGCCTATAAAGCATGTATGTACCTGTATGATGTACTCGCATTACAGAATAATTCTCCAAATTAATTGTTGGGCGCTTGATCAGATCCGCCCTAAATGTCGAAACAAAACACCAATGCTGAGTTGACCAACGGAAAAGGCATAACGTCGTATGAGGCTTAGAGTCAAAAAATCTGCGGTTCTATTATATGAGCACACTATTTATAGTTGAATGTGTTAACGGCTAACCTGCACGGCACTGGTTTGTACCCGGAGGCAAAGAAACTGTATCGTACACGTACCGTATCGGGGTAAAATAATGTCAAACAATATTACACTTGTTATGTTTAAAGATGGGCAGACCGTTCAATTTTTCATCCTGAACACGTCCACACTTCTTGGAAGTTTGCTGGCTTAAAACAGCAGCTGCAACTTACCAATAAATTAAGTTTAGCAATGAGATGTCAGTAGATGCGGCCAGCCCGTCACACGGTCAGTGTACATACCTAGGATGCTCAACTTTTTCTCTAAATACTTTCAATTTGTTCCGCTTCACTAACCACTAAGAGACCTTCCCGCCTGTGCCACGCTTTAAATTATAGAACCCTTTTGAAGAACTTTTAGTAAAATAATTGGCCTGTACGAATGATCAGAAATTCTGCTATAGCCTACGAAAGATCAATAAATTATTCATACAGAATTTCGATAGAAAAAAAGCCGAGATATCAAAATCAATTGAGGATTGGTAGATGATCTTCTTCCTTGAGGACAGCATTATTTGGGATGCTGTGTACAGCAACTTCTTCGGCAGCCGCGTTTTTTCCTTACCAGTGAATGTACACTTTAAGGTTGGGTCTTATAAAAGGCTGTGGTTTTAACAGGAACCTTCAACCGTTACTAGAGAGAGATGCCTTGAAAGGTTTCTCCCTTTCTCCTTCGCCTGTAACCTGTAACTAGCCCTATCTTGGGGTGGTGTAAATGGTGTTTTCATTTTACCGTCACCTTAGCCAACGGTAAGGTTGAATCCATTAGAGCAGAGCATGTTTCAAACTGCGACAAACTTGGTAGTGTGCACAATGTTGGCAGGGAAACATGGTGGGACATGATAACGCGCTGAGACTATACCAATCAGTCTACGTGCGTGTCGAGTCCTGGTCACCTCCGATTTAATCGTGTGGCTTCACCGTGCTCCCCAGGTGGTTCGGAATCCACTATAATCAGGAGGTCCACCCTGCCAGTCAACTCCCCTTTCCCCCGAGGTGAAAGAGTCAAGTTAACAAACAGACTCACTCCCCCCACCAGGCTGACTGGGTTGCTTAAAGCAGAAATGCTGAAAGCAGGCGTTGGAAACAACTACAACCACTACTACTATACCGTCATCCTCGCCGCTTCAGTAAGACCTTAGGCTGATCAGGGACGGATCCAGTCCATTTGGGGGGGGGGGTAGTTGTGGGTCAAAATAGGAAAACCATATGGAGGATCGATTAAATTAGAGCGTAATTAATTAATTTACAATAGATTTACCAAATTTGGGGGGGGGGGCTGCCACCCCCTACCCCCCCCCCCCTGTATTCGTCCTTGAGGCTGATATGACGCATTTCCCCAACCTGAAGCAGTCGAAGAAACCATTGGGTATGTTGGCTTGTGTGAACAAGCACGTTTTCTGCAGAATCATAAAATGAAACAGCTATGTGCACAACGCCAGGCGCATGCGCATATCACTACAATATACATGCGAATACTTTTATTTATTCTCGTCATTCATTCTTTGAATGCATTGATTTTTTGCGCCATCGCGATGAGGTTAGAATACTGTTTGATGTTTTTATGCGTCATCGTCTCCCTGCATATGGTACCTATACGTGGCCTGGCCTTTAATTTGTAAAAGTTATTACCTCTGGTTTCTAGTAGTCAGTTGTGGTTATTACGTAAAAATATAATATGATATTATTGCTTTCCAATTTATACGCAGTATAAGGAAAGCTTTGTGACGGTCAAAATTTTCGACTCCGAGATTTCAACGGATTTACACGTTTTGAGGTACCAGGAACCCCAAAAAGTGGTTTTTACGAAATGTCTGTCTGTCGCTCTGCCTGTCTGTTCATCGATTTCCGGGCAAACTACTCGGTCGATTTTCATGAATTTCGGTATGTAGGTTTGCAAAAATCATACCTCGTGACTATTTTTTTTATTTTGGGCTAACTTAATTTAGGGATGTTTTATTATCAAAAAACTCCAAAAGAAACGTCTAAAAAAATTATTTCTCAAAAACGGCTCCAAAGATTTATTTTAAATTCACATATATCGTAGTCGTTATCAATGTTAACAAAATGTGGTGGGTCGCTTGCCCCTTGATAGTTTGCTTCTGGGGGTAAAAAAATAAAAATAAGTCATTTTCATGAAAAATGACTAAAAATTAATTTTTCTGTGGAACCTTTCAATTGATGATTTCTACCTTCAGGTATGTTTCAGGCGTTTAATAGAGTAACAAAACCAAACAGGTAGCTTTCCCAAAAAATAATTTGTTCCGTGCAAAAAATTATTTTTTGAAGAAATTATGGAAAATGCACGCTCAAATACATTGCGTCCCCTGTCATTGTTACTACTGTTACAATGTGTTGGTCTCTTCGTTCCAGAATATGCAATTGAGTTTTAAGAGGTTTTTAATATATTGAGGTGGACCCCCCCACCCCCCCCCCCCCCCGAGGGATCAGAAATTTAACCTTCGGGAAATTATTTACAATGAAGTGACACATTATGTCCATCTACTACTACATAAATTGGAAAGCATGTTCGAGTAAACTCGGACCGGTTTTTGTACTATTGTTTGTCGATTTCATCTGCTTTGGTAACAGTGTTGTGATACCTGTATGCAATACTGCAACTAGACTAATACACGAATTGAATTGAATATATCTGTGGTAGTGTATTAAGCTGCGACGTTACACTTACCGCGTTTGATAATATATCCGATAAAAAAGCTACTTTGGGCACAGGCTCCCATGCTAGGTGTGATTGAACGCTTTCAATTTCATAATAGACTGGATCATAATGATGCTATCACAATGGGTCCTGTCACTAAGTTAATAGTGAATAGTGATTCAAGTTTTTTTTAAGTGCTAGAAACCCCAGAGATTGAGAAAAAAATTCAACGTTTTTTTATTTTTAATAAAGATTATTCGCATACAAACAATTTAATGAATGTATCCGATTGATCCCTTCAGTCGCCTCTGTAGGTTAGTACCCGTGTTGAGTTACGGCACGTCTCCGATCGCATGGCGTGTATAGACTCGCACAAGTGCAAGCACGTTACCATCTGGCCATCGAAGCTAGTAACTTTATAGCAGACAATTTACGCTACATTATACTGACATTATATTTAATTTGAATTTTGGAACGATTATTTTCATCCTCGTTCTATGACGTCACTATGGTCCGAGAAAAACTCATGAAAAATAGCAGCAGGTCCATGTCCATTGCAGGGACGGTTTCAGAAAAAGTTTTCGGAGGGGGCGGTGGCCTGATAAATATCGCGTTTCCCTTAATTGAGTAATAATTTTTCTTAATTTCCTTCAAAAGTCCATTCAATCTAGTATAAAGCTATTTCTCTCGGGGGGGGGGGGGGGGGGCAAGGATCCGTCCCTGGTCCATTGCCCATTCTATTTAATGCTTTGAACGATGGAGGGAACGAGCAAAGCAATCACTCCGCCACCTATAGATTCTCATTTACATACTGTTGTTGGATTGGGGTGCTTCCACCCTCCCTAGCTACTTACCATTCATTATATAGGATGTACGGTATTTCTCGCCTACCTGCGCATTTCTTTTAAAAAAAGACACTATTTTCGTATTCACCATTTTTTGTGCCTCTAACGGTAAAATTCTACCCATCACTGATGCGCACCCGCAGTCTTTTAGCATAAAAAAACAGTATGTATTTAAATTAATGTTTAAATGCAATAAGGGTCGCTACACCAACCCCAAACATTTAACAACAGTGACGGTGAGTGATGAAGGTTCGTTTCTGGAACTGTAAATATGCTGATTTAAGCTGATCCAAAAACCCTAACTGACTAACTGTATACTAGTAGGTTGTAAGGGCATAATGGATATACTGTGCTATTTAAAACCCGGTCCCACATCGCTTGGAAAGTATCGGTAAAGAATACAGGACGGTATGGCTGCGCAGTATTCCTCACTGAGACTTTTCAAGCGACGATGGGAACCGCCCTTAGATATACCCGTTTATGCTCAGAAGTCGCAGTCTCTACTAGGCTGTCCACTAACCTCCACCGGTTCAGGTAGTTATTTAAAAAGCCAATAAAAATGCTGAATTGCATTCTTCTAGAAAAAGGGAGTGTGACTGATAATTGATAAAAGCGTTTGCGTGCCACGCCACACACTACAAGGCGACCTCATTACGCATATTCCCTATTAACAGGACGCCTAAGGCCACCCACTACTGGAAAATGTACCACTTAACAGCTACCTATCTCTTCTTAGAAGCAGGCCCGCTCTCTTGTCCAGCAATTCCAGGGCAAGTGCAACCTCGCGCACAGCAATCACGTGGATATTAATATTATTAAACAACGATTTGGTTAACATAAATAAACAAGACAAACAGGTCTCCCGTCTAGGCGCGACCAGTTTTTTAACGATTCATTTCCAGTATATCGCGTATACCTGAGATTGCATAGATGTACTGAATAATGGCAGTTATTTATTGAAGGCACGGTATCGGGGAGTGATCGGGTATCGCAGAAGATAAAATCAGTCCAATATTCTACACCATATTTACCTGAGCGAAGAGCGAACATGCGAATAGGTTTTATTTGTTTTATTAATTTGGTTCGATCTAATGGATCATGATGAAAGTACCCAATTATTAAATAATATACATGATCATGCATGATAGCAGTTGTATAATTATATTCTTGCTGAATAATTGCCTCATTGATTCTATTAGCCGTAGATTGAATAAGGGCAATTTTATATTGCAATTTAACGAAGAAGGCATGTACCGTACCGTACCACAATTCCGAAGAAAAGTATGCCTATAGGTACGATGAGTTTTACTATGCTTTTCAGCAACTGCAACTCAAATTTACTTTTCTTATTTTTCGTACAAGACAAGCGACACATTTGTGGGTGAATTTTGAATGATTATTCGGTTGATCGAAATGAATGGATTGTATCACAGCATTCACAGCTAAGCACTGTACACGGCATTAGAAAAATTAACAAAGGGTATTGACAAAAAGAGACCCATAGGGCATAGGCCTACTATGAATTGTTATTGTTTTTCTATATAAAACCACTATATAAAACCACTTTTTTGGGTTCCTGGTACCTCAAAACGTGTAAATCCGTTGAAATCTCGGAATCGAAAATTTGGACCTTCACAAAGCTTTCCTTATACTACGTATAAATTTGGAAAGCAATAATATATTTTATTTCCAAAGACCACCTCATGGCCGCTGTTCCCTACCAGAACTGCGTACTCCAGTACTCCACCTCAACACTGTTTTTGACTTGAGCACGTACCATGTAGTCTCTCAGTCTCCCATCTCACCCTATTCTGAATCTGAGTTAGCCTGCATGAGTTTGACTGTACGATATCATGACGTGTTGAGTTCATACTGTTAATTAAATCACACTTTCTCATTCTACCTTTGAACTTTAAGCTGTGCTTACCTTCATAATGGTAATGCCTCGAAATACATATATACAAACCTCTTTTTTTTAAAAAAATAATTCTTAGGTATAGGTAGTTGGGAAGGTATAAATTAGTTTTTAGCTCGTAGTTAGTAAAAGAGTTTTGGATGAATTGGTATTGGCTGCTACCCTCGCACGCCGCTGGTATGAGGGGCACTTGAACTGTCTCCGTATTTGCGTAAAACAAATTTAGAATAAAACACGAATTATTATTATATAGTGTAGGCTACCGGTACTGAAGAGTGACTGAGGAGTGAAGTTTAGAAAATTGAAATTTATTAATTAACTCTTCATATAGGAATATTGCAATGCCACTAGTTTACAATAAAACATAGAATATTGTGAAATGCAGACTTGTGACTTGTGGGGTTTAACGTGTCACCTTAAAGTGGTACATTTTTACATTGCATACACTAATAACGTTTTTTTTCCACTATCATCCATAGGTGAGCTCGAAATTCGCCATTGAACCTATTCAATTTTACAACAATTATCTGAGAGCAACGCCAACTTCCGGTAGTTACAAAAAAGCAGCAACGGCCACTTGCTTAGCCTCTGGGTAAAAGTAATGAGAGAAAGTTGCGAATTTTTCTGGGTTGAGAAACAAAAAACAATTCCCCCCCTCCCCCCCCCCACCCCTCTCCCCCATTCTGTCCGCAGATGATTAATCGCGAGTTGAGCCTTTATATTCCCAGATAAACTGATTTGCTCCACCCAATCCTCGTGCATAGTAAGAAATTAGAATCAATCAATTATTGGCAGCAGCTAAGATTTATGACCAGTTTGATTAACAATTTTATGTGTACCATCAGACCTGATCGGAATTTTTCAACATTGGATTTCAATTTTATGCGCAGAATATCCCTAACCTGCAATGAATGCAAACATGCAGTGTGCAAAAAAAGGGCTCCCCTCCCAGTTTCATTACCGTTAACTCAGTCGCATAACATATTTGATTTCTTAAAAAAATTATTTTCGTTTAGGTATGTTTAACTTTTGGTTTTGTTATTACAGATAAGATAATTAATAATCATTTATAACCTACTATCTACTATTAATATACTTATTTATGTACTATTAAAATGCTAGTTTATATATTTAAATATTGTACAGTATATACATATATTGTTCCATCAGTTATACAGTACGACCTGTACAGAAAATTGAACTTTTCAGTAAACGAGTACCTAAACATTTCGAAATCTTCAGGAAAAGATGCCCCCAATCTGCAGTTACTACAATACAAACTGAACTCCAAACATGGATACGGTGGTTTTGAGAATTTCGTAGGTAAATGGTAACAGTCATTTTACTCAAGTCAACAACTTGCCAGACCAAGCGACAAAAAAGATTCTGGAGCAACATACTGTATATTGGACGATTTACCGCATTGATTAATTCATCACTGGAGCAATGATTAGCTGATGTAAAGCAAAACTTGAAAAGAACGTTGCAAAAAGCACCATTTTCTTGAGATTTAAAGGGTACAACTGTCAATCAAATGTCATTATGTATAGGGGACAATCGGAGGTTATACCCGTTCATATTATTTATATGGTAACAAATGCACTGGAAAACCAGTTTTTTTTTAGTTCACCCTTCTTATTTCAAATGAATATATGAATTAAATCCACCCAATGGCATTACTAACGGAATTTGGTGACAAAGAAATGTTAAGTTGTAATTTTAGAATGTAATGAGCAAGTTGTCCACCCGGTCACAGAGCCCCCCTTAAAACTTCTAATTGGAAAGGAAAGTACGTTCTAGTCTAAGAATGAAAGAGTCGCGTCTCCATGATGAGACTCAATCTGATTGGCGTCATCTTGGTCAACTCCTACCTCGTAGGCAAACACCTTACACACGTTATTAGCTCTCTATTCCGAGCCTTAAAACAAGTTGCAATTGGACAAAACACAAAAAAATGTGATTCGGTAAAAGCAAGAAGCCTGCCTTTGATCATGGAAGTAGAAAATTTTTGTACTAACCGTTTCTGCTCATTATCGAACTGCATTCCCTTTCCTTAAAGGTACAGACTTCAAAGAATATTTTGTAATTTTTGCTGCCTTAAACTAAACTGTCGGAATTTCAGGGTAAAACGGTTGCTTTAAAGCTGCCTTTGTAGGGTGCCTTGATGGCAATCACCAATCGGCATCACAATTGACCTCTTTGTAAGCAAGAAACCTTCGTGGCTTTATTCGCTAAAAAAGGTTTAATTGCCGGCAGCCAGCGAGCAAGAAAGATAGGTGATACATTAATTTCCTTTTATGGAGAAAGTGCTTTATTCTTCATACTTAAAAATTACCCCCTTCAGCCCTTCCCTTTTGTAAATTTTATCTGACGTCACATCATCAAAATTAAAAAAGCCATCACAACAAACTAAATTTTCTTTGTTGATTCGATGAAAAATGTATGGTATGGTATGGTAATATGAAATTTTTTTGTATATATGGACCCTTGTTAATTGGCAATAACCCTGTTCCGGGGTTCAACAGAAGCATCATCATCCACATGAAATAATAGCTTATCTGAGTTTATTATCATAAATAGACCCCAATGAATGTAAATTAACTTACTGGAATTACTACTCAAAAATTAAATTAAAAAATTGTCTGTGCACATTGATTATTGCATATGCTAGACACAGGCGGAACATTTGATCCCAACATGACAAAGCTGTTAAATGTCGTCTGCTTTGGAGCGGGTTAGTTTTCACACCGTATTTAAATGGCTTGAATAATTCCCCGGGTATAAGTAATACGTCCAACTTTGGCTAATACCCTAATAAACAATTGACTTCGATGGCAAGGTGGTAGTGTGCTTGTACTTGTGCGAGTCTCTACAAGCCATGCGATCGGAGACGTCTCGTAACCCAAAGCGGGTACTAATACCTACAGAGGCGACTGAAGAGGTCAATCGGATACATTTATTAAACTGTTTGTTTGCGATTAACATTTTTTTTTTTAATAAAAAAAATGATTAAGTATAATATTGATAGACTTCATTCGTGCGCACCTTAAGTCTTGAATAATGGGAAACGGCTCCTACAACCCTTTTTTGTCCGACTGTTTCCGGGGCACAAACGAAGGTGAAAGGGTAAGTAAAGGGTTGGGGCGCGAGAGAGCCACGTGTAGAGCCCTATGCCACCTGATAGGTAAAAAAGGGAGAAAGAAACCAACGTATTGGAGCCTTCGGTAGTAGTTGTATTGTGTATTGCCTTCATACAAAACCATTTTATTTGAAAGAACTTTTAATTGACAAAAGGGTTTTTACTGGTATGTTTCCCAATAGGGACTCTTATCAAACTATCTATAGAATAAACGTATACGCGGTATCTTATGTTACTGTCTGAGCCGTCTGACCACAATTTATTGAAAATACAATGAATGGATTAATGTGAATAACTGTACATTCAAGGCCGTAGCCAGGATTTTTTTTCGGGGGGTGGGGGGTAGAAATTTCATAGGATATTACATAGTGGTTTTTATTGTTTCTCTCAAAATCCGATTCTATCTAGTATCAAGCCATTTCATTTCCGGGGGGGGGGGGGGTTTGAACTTTGGCTTCGGCCTTGTGTACATTACATGGAATCGAAATATACAATATAATAAAATTCTTTAAAGCCATAGTACAATAGATGACAAATCCAACAAAGGTGAACAAGTAAAATGTGGGTGAGAAGTGAGAACCCACTCCATACCTGCCTACCACGTATCATCGGCAGCGTGCTAACCTCTAGAGACCATATTGTTCATATTCACCCTTTCTGCTTTCCTGGAAGTCTGATTATCCATGATGGACAAGCCCATACAGATCATTATATATATTGTTTATCAGTTACATGGTGGTCCCCAGCGGAGGGAAGGAGAAGGCACCCCCCCCCCCTTCCAGAGGTTCAAAAATTATTGAGATTAGTAGGTTCAATTTAATAACTTAATTGGGTTACGGGTTTTGCTTTTTAGTGAAGGATCCGTAATGTATTGGTACAAATAACAGTGTATAACCTCTTGTATTTTAATAATGTCCTGCCGGCCGCCATACCAAGTTGAATCCAGCGGACCAGAGCAGGTTCAAAGCTGCAGATAAATTGGTCGTGTGCACAGTGCCGGTAGGGAAACATGGTAGGACTTGTCCTGGTCACCTCCGAACTAATCGTGTGACTTCACTGTGTTTCCCAAGTGGTTCGGAATCCACTATAATCAGGAGGTCCACTGGAGTCCTATGGACCCACACCGTGGCCTGGGACTGTGTCAAACCATACTACTACTAATAATAATGTCCTGATGGACTTTTTGAAGCCCCATTGATCCCTTTGTGCAATGCCAACGCCCCATGGATTTCGGACGTATTGTTTCTGCATGGATTTTTGGCCATTGGCCGACTGTTATACATTATACGTCCTTGATGTCAACCTGCACCGGCTACAAGTGATAATGGACAAATGAGACAAGCTAACCATTGACGCAATGAAACAGGCGGAAGCATGACTTAATTAGGTGAAAAGTACTTTTTAACGTTTATGATTCCTTAGTCGTATATTATTATAGTGAGTGTCCCCAGAGTGACTTTGTGAAACATGAACATATTTTCTAAGATTACATGAATAATTGACACTCAAATAAACATTATTAATATGCATAGCAGCATGATAGTAATACTATCGTATCGGACTAGTAAATGTAAATAAATAAATATTGAGTTTTTGTTCTATTACTAAGCCAACCTAGGGGAGTTAGGGCTATAAAGCCCTCTCTTTCACTCAACTAGAAAAGGCCGGGACCGCCTGCTTTACTTGCCCTCCGCATCATGATCAAAAAAATGCAGCAAGTGTGGAACTCGAACCATTCTATACCACTAGTTTACATGTGCTGACATGTATAAATGTAAACAATTCTCTTGTTAGTTAGATGCTACACCGCAGAGAATTAAATTATTTTGGGATATTTTATGTAGAATATGAGTACTTACAGTTACAGGTAGCGTCTGCTCTAAACAATTCATAAGAACCGGTCCGAGTTTACTTGAACATGCTTTCCAATTTATCAAAATTAGAAGATAGAGTAAATGGGTAATTTCATGGTAAATAATTTTCCTATGGTTAAATTTCCGATATCTCGGGGGGGGGGGGGGGGGGGGTTGTCCACTTGACGTCACTGGAGGTGAGGTAAATTCTAGATAGGTCAGACCAACACATTACCACACAGCAATACTGGCAGGGCACGCAATGCATTTTTAAAAGCGTAAATTTTCTATCATTTTTTCAAAAAAACATTTTTTTTTACAAAACCAAATACTTTTCTGGGAAAGCAACCTGTCCGGTTTCGTTACTCAATTTAACACCTAAAACATGCCTGAAGGTAGAAATCATCGATAGAAAGGTTTCGCAGAAAAAATATTTTTTAGGCATTTTTCATTAAAATTTAGTTATTTTTATTTGTTTACCCCCAGAAGCAAACTATCAAGGGGCAAGAGACCCCCGCATTTTGTCAACATTAACAACGACTACAATACATGTTAATTTAAATGAAATCGTTGGAGTAATTTTTGAGAAATAATTTTTTTAGACGTTTTTTTGGAGTTTTTTGAAAATAAACCCCCCCCCCCCCAAATTAAGTTAGCCCCAAATAAAAAAAATGTTTCCGAGGTATGATTTTTGTGAACCTACATGCCGAAGTTCATCAAGATCGACCGAGTAGTTTGCCCGGAAATCGACGCACAGACAGAATGACAGACAGACAGACATTTCGTAGAAACCACTTTTTTGGGTTCCTGGGACCTCAAAACGTGTAAATCCGTTGAAATCTCGGAATCGAAAATTTCGACCGTCACAAAGCTTTCCTTATACTACGTATAAATTGGAAAGCATTAATAACATCCCTACCTAGTAAATTCAATGACTGCAGATGCTGATGGACATAAATTAATTAAATACTATTTATCAAAACCTTCTTATACGATTAACTTACTGGAAAGGCAGGCTGAAATACGAGACATACATTATTGAAACAGTATAAGTAGTCTTGACAAATTGGTCAGTAGATTTCCCTTCCCTTCCGTAAAAGAGAATAAGTTAGGTAGGCACTAATTGAGTTTTTTTATCATTGCTTCCACCGTTGAATATAAATTAATGTGATTAACAGCAGGCCCATAGTATATCCAATTTAAAGTCACGTCTTCTGTATATTGTAGGCTATTACCTCAATTCTATGTGGATACTATACATCAAAGTCTTTTTTATGTATGCTACTATATTTAGAATTTGATAGCCTAATTACCAATAAAATCTTTACACATTTCCTCAAACTTGTCAACTGCAAATACTAATATCACAGTTATCCTGCTTCTATGATATCATCACGGACACTCTGTACGTGCTGGATCATCGTATTGTAATAAACTGTAATAAAATCCGAGAAAAGTAGGTCCATCTATTAATATATTACAAATATCTGTCATAAATCAAATTATTCTTTTATCACCCTTGGTCTAAATAATGCACAACATCGCAGTTGCGAGAGCTTAGAAAACAGCTTGTGTTAGGAATAAGAAGAAAAACAGCTCGTTTTTTATGCATATGTTGGCACACTCAATGTAAACACAATTAGTTGGCCCTTTTTTAAGGTAGCCTACAATAACATTCGCACCTATACGGTACCCTGCAATTGGTGCCAAAATGCCGATATGCCTGTCCAGTCTGCCATTAAACTAATGGCTATTAAGAAAAAATAGATGCATGGTGTATTAAAATATGCAAAGAACCACTGGGAATAAGTACTTAGTGCTTGGGGGTATAGCTGTAAGTACCTTGAACTGATTTAGTGAATTCTGGAAGCTTATATGGTAATGCTCGGCAAGAAACTAGTAGAAGCGAGAAAGCATTTCTAGCTGAGCGTGGAAGGAAGTTTTAAAATTAATCATACAGTAGACTATGAGATATTAAAGAAGTTAATGTAGTCGTTAATTACTATATTGCATGGGGCATTTAAAGGTGTTCAGTGGACACCGGAATATCACACTCCAGCTCTGCTCATACCTTAAATTTCAGCAACTGTATACTACTAGTACATATTGGTATACAATTTTAAACAAATTCTTTAAATTAATTGAAATCACCCCAAATACTCCCCCAGGATGAAAATAAAATTAGGGTGCGAAATATTATAAATTTACGTATTGCAACAACTCCGCGTAAGTATAAAATATTTTTGGGAGGGGCAGATAGAGACCAGATCACCTCTAACCGTCAAGTTCTTGCCGCGGGCAGAGGACCGAGACAACATTGAATTCTACCAACCAAACCACTAACCGCTCATTGTTGACCGGTGACCCGAACCCCCTGGGGCTGGGGCTACTGTATATGTCACTGCCTCAACCTATAACGTTAATATTATTAGAAAAATGACAATTGCATTGTTTAGACTTTATAGAGGTTCCCCTATTTAGTCGCGAATCCCAGTTTTGGTAGGCAAAAGGCTATCATAAGCGCAGATTCCCAGAATGCAGGGACCGTCTTAAAGCAGTTACCCTACTGTCTGGTCTATCTTGTCCAAGAACCTGACAATTATTGTTAAAACCTTTTTGTCCAGTTCCTGGAATATATGATTTATATGAATAGTACGAGAATATGGGGTTCAGTCCCCGATCCTGGCTGACCAATTCCACCCCCTTTTGATTCAATATGAACAGAACCGATCTTATTGAAATCAATCTACCGAACTTATCATGGACTACTCTCCCAGCAAATACGATACAGCATCTGTACTTTCACTGCGGCGTCGCTTATAGAACGGCGGCGTCGCTTAACCCCAAAGGACAGCTTTATCCGGCAGTAAGCCGACAAAGATTTCAAAAGTGGTACACCTTTTACTTTGTGGGGACCACTTAGTCCCACATGTGTAATACCAGTCTGCTTCCAGCTTCACCTTTTTCCCGGTAGATGGCGCTGTTCACATTCAGATAATTCAATATTCCTCAATCTTCCTTTTACGTATTTATTTCTCTTATTCAATAATATCTTTAATCTACCCTCTGTGTCTCATCAGCTCCTTTAGCTGTGGACACAGAGTTGGTTTTTCTATATGGAAGCAGGCTGGATCAAATTCAATATTAATTGTAAGCATGTATCGTTCTCGTCTCACAGCTCATATTGTAACCACTGTGTGTTAAATTACTCTAACTTGAGTCGAAGCACTGCAATACAAACCAATTCAAGTCTACACTGCCTATTCAATTGCATCGTCCTTCGACAAGCTACATTGGTGACCCTCGACAACGGAACAAGCAGCCTTCCAGATTCCAGTTCCAGCTCCAGTTCCAGCCAATTCCAGTTCCAGCCAATTCCAGCCAGCTCCAGTTCCAGCCAGCTCCAGTTCCAGCCAGCTCCAGTTCCAGCCAGCTCCAGTTCCAGCCAGCTCCAGTTCCAGCCAGCTCCAGTTCCAGCCAGTTCCAGTTCCAGCCAGTTCCAGCTTCCAGCTTCCAGCCAGTTCCAGTTCCAGCCAGTTCCAGTTCCAGCTTCCAGCCAGTTCCAGCCCGTTCCAGTTCCAGTTCCAGCCTCCAGAACGTCTCATCCGGCCATAGGCGGTGGAAACCACCCCGGAGCAGCTACATTCACCGCAGCAGCACAGCCACAACCTACAAGATGCCGCAGACCACAGCCACAGCCACAACCGCTACAGCTACGACCGCTACAGCTACAACCGCTACAGCCACGACCGCTACAGCTACAACCGCTACAGCTACGACCGCTACAGCTACAACCGCTACTGCTACAGCCACAACACCGACACCCACGGCTACAACCAAGATGACAGGCCCTGCTAGTACGATGGCAGTCTCGGTCAAGCTTCCACCCTTCTGGACACAGTCGGCCAACCTGTCACCGGCACTGTGGTTCACTCAAGCGGAGGCTCAGTTCGCACTTGCTGGGGTCACAATGGAAACGACGAAATATTACCACGTCCTTTCAGCGCTCGACCAAAGTACCCTCAGCGAGATCTCAGATTTGTTAGCTGCCCCAGTACCAGTAAACCCATACACTGAGCTAAAAACGCAGTTAATCCAACGAATGAGTCTTCCAGCAAGCAGTCGCATTCAGCTACTAATGTCGGAAGACATAGGGGACAAAACTCCCAGCTCTTTTCTCCGGAGACTGCGGGCCCTCGCAGAGAAAGCCATATCAGACTCGGTTTTACGCACCATTTGGACGTCTCGCCTCCCGCACGCTATACAATTGGCAATCATCGGTCATGATCACCTGTCACTAGGTGACGTCGCGAACCTCGCCGACAAGATGGCCACCATCAATTCAGCAACACGTGACCGGATTCTTGAGTGCACAATGGCCCCTGTGGACCTATTGAAGACGTTAACAGAGAACGTCGCGGCTCTACAGGCACAGTTCGCCGACAGATACGGACAACGTGCCACACAGCCACGGTTCCAGCGCCAGTTCCGTTCACCAGCGCCTAAACAAGACTCAACTTGGTGTTTTTACCACCAAACCTATGGGAGGAAGGCCAGAAAGTGCCAGCAGCCATGCAGATTTCCGAAAAACGACGATCGCAGCCAGTAAAGGCAGGGCCTGCCTGCGCCACTACACACCTGCTTAAAACCTCACATCGCCTTCTTATCACGGACCCTTGCACCAAGATACGTTATCTCATTGACACAGGGTCCGACATCTGCGTTTTTCCACGTGCCCGTCTCAACCTACCACTCCGTCGTACTCAACTCGAGCTGACTGCCGCCAATGGCACAATCATCAATACGTACGGAACAACAGCTCAACAACTGGACCTGGGATTACGACGCAGTTTCCGTTGGAATTTCATCATTGCCGATGTCACGCAACCCATCATCGGTGCAGACTTTCTCGCAGCCTCTAATTTGCTGGTGGATCTCCAGAACTCAAAGCTGATCGACGGGACAACGCATCGCAAGGCGAACCTGTGTCAAAGCCCCTCCAAGCAACCTAGCGTTTCTACCTTAACAATACCGCACAGTACCCCGGCCAGTCTAAAAGTAATAATTGAGGAGTTTAGCGACCTCACGCGGCCGAGACAACCCACAGACCAGGTCAAACACTCCACGGTCCACTACATTAGAACGACAGACGGACCTCCCGTCTCCGCTCGCCCACGCCGGTTGGCCCCGGACAAGTTTATTATCGCCAAAAAGGAGTTCAACGACATGATCCAGACCGGCGTATGTCGTCCGTCCGACAGCCCATGGGCCTCACCATTACACCTAGTACCTAAAAGCGACCATTCATGGCGCCCATGCGGGGACTACAGACGGCTCAATGCTCGAACAATTCCTGACGCGTACCCAGTCCGCCACATCGCAGATTTCAGTGCAGAATTGCGAGGAAAAACCGTATTCAGCAAAATAGACCTGGTCAAAGCATTCACCCAGATACCAGTTTCCAATGGTGACATTCCAAAGACAGCAATAAATACTCCGTTCGGCCTTTTCGAATTCCCATTCATGACATTCGGTCTTCGCAATGCTGCTCAAACCTTCCAACGCTTCATGGATAACATCCTACGCGACCTCCCGTGGGCATATTCATACATCGACGACGTACTGGTTGCATCGAGTGATAAGCAGGAGCACGAATCACACCTACGTCAACTCTTCCAACGATTCCGAGAATATGGCCTAGTCATTAATCCTAGCAAGTGTACCCTCGGCGTTGGGTCAATCAGCTTTCTTGGTTACCTCGTGTCAGCAGAAGGCACACAAGCCCTACCAGACAGGGTAAAGGCACTCACTGAATACCCTCTTCCAAAGACATTCAAAGATCTACGCCGTTTCCTTGGCATGATTAACTACTACCGCCGGTTCCTACCAAATGCAGCCAACGAACAAGCACCACTCAACACGTTGTTATCTGGAGACAAGGTAAAAGGGAACGCTACGATACCATGGACAACAAAGCTTACCGAAGCTTTCAGCTCATGCAAACACAGTCTGGCACGCATCACCCTACTCGCGCATCCAGATCATACGGCTCCGATTGCACTAGTCACAGATGCATCAGACACCAGTATCGGAGCTACAGTCCAACAACGGATCAACGATCATTGGCAGCCATTGGCATTCTTCTCGCAGAAACTTAAAGAAAACCAACGAACATGGTCCGCCTACGATCGCGAATTGCTTGCGGTACACGACGCCATTCGTCATTTCCGTTACCTGCTAGAAGCGCGCGCTTTTGTCGTGTATACCGATCACAAACCGTTGACGCACGCTTTTCAGAATCCAAAAACAAGTTGCTCACCTCGCCAAATGCGGCAAATGGAATTCGTCTCTCAATTCACCACGGACATCCAATACATCGCTGGGCAGGACAACTTGGCCGCTGATGCATTCTCAAGAATCGAAGCAATCTCTACTCCCGTATCTCCTGAGCAACTTTCTTCTGCTCAGAAAGACGACAGAGAACTCAAAGAGCTTCGGTCCAGTAGAAAGACGTCCCTCATCCTCGTTGATGTTCCCATTCCGGGCTCTGATTCAGTCCTTACGTGCGATTCTAGTCAAGACATACAACGCCCATTTGTGCCCAAACCATTACGTCGACAACTTTTCGAGCACCTACACAGCCTACATCACCCAGGAATAGCAGCGTCTGCTAACCTGGTTGCCCAACGCTACATATGGCCTTCTATCCGTAAGGATTGCCGCGCTTGGGCTCGTCTGTGTGTCAACTGTCAATTGTCCAAGATACATCGACACACCCTCACTGCGATTGGAACCTTTACTCAGCCTGACCGACGGTTTCAGCACATACACCTCGACATTGTAGGCCCATTACCACCGTCGGAAGGCTACACGTATTTGTTAACACTCGTTGACCGTTTCACGCGATGGCCGGAAGCCGCTCCTATGGTGAACATCACCGCCGAAAACGTCGCCAGAACCCTCATTTCCTGCTGGATCAGCCGGTTTGGGTGCCCGGAGACAATTACTACAGATCGCGGCCGACAGTTTGAGAGCCATTTGTTTGCTGACCTGGCCCGATTATGCGGATTTCACCATGCACGGACTACCAGTTACCACCCTGGATCCAACGGCATGGTAGAGCGTATGCACCGCTCACTCAAAGCCTCCATTATGTGTCATGCCAATGACAAATGGACGGAAGCCCTTCCGCTAGTTTTACTGGGCATGCGCGCCACTCTTAAGAAAGATCTTCAAGCTTCTCCAGCAGATCTGGTCTATGGTGAACCATTAAAACTACCAGGACAGATGCTGACAACTCCTCCTTCAAATCAGAGTCCGGCGGACACTCTCATCTCACTTCGAAGGAAATTCGACTCACTACGCCCCACTCGCGTCAAGAGACACGGGGCTCATCAAACATTCATCCCACAAGACCTTGCCAAGGCCACGCACGTTTTCGTGAGACAAGACCACGTCCGTGCTTCCCTCGAACGTCCTTATGCGGGACCATTCCCTGTGTTAAGTCGCACCGACAAAACAGTTACGATTTCAAGCCGCGGTCGTGCGGTTACTGTGTCAATGGACAGGGTCAAGCCGGCCTACATTAATGCCAGTACAGACGAACCGTCTCACCAGTCTACGATCAACCCCCCGCATCAGCATCCTGCTCAAGATAAACCTCAGGAGAAGGTCTCCTCACCACTTCCTGCCACTGACGTCGTGCCGACACCACCGACTCGCACCACTCGCTCAGGTCGTCACGTCCACGTTCCACGACATTTCTCCGACTTCCAGTCTTAGGAGGGGGGTAATGTGGGGACCACTTAGTCCCACATGTGTAATACCAGTCTGCTTCCAGCTTCACCTTTTTCCCGGTAGATGGCGCTGTTCACATTCAGATAATTCAATATTCCTCAATCTTCCTTTTACGTATTTATTTCTCTTATTCAATAATATCTTTAATCTACCCTCTGTGTCTCATCAGCTCCTTTAGCTGTGGACACAGAGTTGGTTTTTCTATATGGAAGCAGGCTGGATCAAATTCAATATTAATTGTAAGCATGTATCGTTCTCGTCTCACAGCTCATATTGTAACCACTGTGTGTTAAATTACTCTAACTTGAGTCGAAGCACTGCAATACAAACCAATTCAAGTCTACACTGCCTATTCAATTGCATCGTCCTTCGACAAGCTACAACTTCATCCCTCCAATTTTTTTGAATATTAATCTATTGGATAAATAAATAGACATTTTATAGAGCTCCACAACCACCATATTAGGGGTCTTCACAGTGTTCGTGTTATGGAGTTAGATGAGCTATTCAAGTTAACACACAATCGTGAGTGGACCTCGGGAGTGAGTTATCATGATATATCGACAGAGTAAACAACGTGGTAGTAGTCAGACGTTCGTGGCACGGGTTTAAAGAAAGTGGCAGAACTCTATTCTAGTGCCACATTTGTTTATATTTTTTGTTCATTTTGGTTATTATAATTTTAAGTATTTACGGTAATTGCTTGTGATAATAGATTATACAAATAAATTTAAATACTACAAAATTTTAAACGCGTGTTTCAAATCATCGACAAAAACAAATATGGCGGCGGTCAAACCTGAGCTATAGCAAGGTAAATAACACGTTAAACTTAAGTGGGTTTAGGATAGCACGCTGGTTAGCTGGTTATCGGGTTATCGGTGTGTTAACTTAGCTTGATATAACACACTTAACTAGGTATAACTCGATAACACGAACACTGAAGACCCCTAGTATCTACAACCGCTTGTATCTTCTCCCAATCTTGGGTATAAAAGGTAATTAGACAGGAATGAATGATCCACCGTAAAATTACTTTATTACCGTGACCAATTGCGGACATACACCCCATCGTCAGACTAACAAAACAGAAACACAAACATGCCAATAAAAATCCCGTAAGGTTCAATCGAGAAAAAAAAGTACAGTTACTCGTATTGTAGTACCGGTAATGTGAGTACAATAGTGTCATGTATGTTTCCAACGAAATGCAATAAATTTTGGAAAAGCACCGTTATTGGGAAGTAAGGAAGTGAAAAGACACAAAAAGGGCATAAAACATTTGGAAACTTTTCGGAAATGTCTCAAATACAAGACCAAACAAGAAGGTATGATAGATGCCGCTCTCTAAACACTAGAGCAACAGTACCGTTAGACCCCAAACCCAATGCAATTTTGGGCATTGTAAACTGGTAATACAAAGAAACATTGAGCCAATTTACATGGTTCTGTTAATGGCGTGACCTAGGTAAAGCCTTGGACAAATTTTTGGGGGCCCTTGTATAGAACACCCATTGAGCCGTACCGTTAGTTTATGACCTACCCTTAGTCAACAACTTCTCATCCGGCTGTAGGAAATCGTGTAACAGACAAAAGATTGTTTTGTCCGCCTCTGAATTTTTTTGGTTTACGAATTTCTTACGACTCCTTTGCCAATAGGCCCTATTATATTGAATAGGGGGTTGCCTTCAATCTTCTATATACCTTGGAGTCAAGGCCGTAAGCAAGGGGGTCTTATTGGACTGCAGCCCCCCTCCCCCGAAATGAAAAGTTGAGAATTAAATAAATCTAGAACTGTAACATGAGTATGTCTTCCTCAGCAAATTATTAACATTACTGCTGTTAAAATCGTAAAACCCCACTGTTTCGGACCTATTTTTTCAAAAGTTTTCCTCCGGGGGAGACCCCCGGGCCCCCCTCCCTTTTTGCAGCAATATGAATATGCATTCCATTGGAAGGTTTGCTGCTGTGAAACCCCACTGTCTTGCACTTATATTTGGAATTTTCTCCCCCGGGAGAGACCCCCGGGCCCCTCTTTGGGTTAAATGCAATATTATTTCTATACTATCAAAGCCGTCGCAATGATAATATTATACGATTTAGTCCGTAATCCGCAAAATATTATAAGTCAGTCTTCGCACCAAAGCTAAATCCGCCTATAAATTGACGTTTGGTGTGCCTATGCTATCATATATACGAGTAACACCATAACCTCAAAAGAATACAACAGATACAATTGAATTCTCAAGAGAGAAAAAATTACACTAGATAGGAGATAGAATCACAGTTGCCATAACCACCTCCAAAAACAATTCTGGCTAATTTCGACCATCACAATGCTTTTCTAACACCATTGTAACTGTTAAAATGCTTATACTACTAATGCATAAATAGAAAATAAAAAAAACCTTAAGACATTATGTCGTATGAAATAGTCAACTACAACTTAAATCCTTAATAAATTGCTTAGTAATTTTTTATTAAAAGTTAAAAATTAGCCAGTTTTGGAATGCCGATTTCCCAAGCTATCCTCTTAACATTGGTGGGTCTTATGTCCGTGAAATTAAATTACTGAATGGTCATCCCGTTGATGATGGCAGTTTAAGAATTTAAAATAAATTAAGCGTCAGCGGGTTCGGGTTTAACAGTTAGAAATCTGGTGGGCGATTGTGCGGGGGCAGTGGTGCGCTCACACCCCTACGTTAGCACATGCAGGTAGCGACAATGCCACCCCATTAATCACAATTTTGCATCACAATACCCAAATTGCAACACTTCTGCCCTTCCTGTGTGTCACCTCTCTACACAAATGGGACAAAAGAATAGCTCCTACCAGGAGTCCATTGGTCCATTCCAGGAGGCTCCTGGAATGGACCAAGGGACTTCTTTTGAACATTTTGTTTGAGAATTTACTATTAACATTTTTAACAGCCAGTTTTTTACAATAAATGATGTGGTCCATAATAGCCTATAAAAACTTTGGATGCATAATTTTTAAAGCTCAAATATTTGTTAGAATAGGATGCTGGATCAAAATGCTTGCTTCCAAACCTCTTCATCGTTTGAAAATGGTTAGGAACCAACGAACCAAGCCGCATATCTTTCATTTTGACCCAAAAATCTACAGTTTTTAAGAGGACATGCTGCGTAGAAAATGAGCACCCCAAAATTTGTTGTTTTTATGGACATTTTATTTTTTATTTAATTAACAAATCAAGTCATTAAAAATTTGGCTCATGGAAGTCGTAAAAGACTACTTCGTTCATCATATAATCGGGTATTTTTACTTTTTGGTTTTGTAGTTCTTCCAAAAATTCCAGAATACGCATAATTTTAGTCCGTTCTGGTATTTATGAAAGAACTAAGGTACCAAAAAATTTAATATTTCCTATTACATGATGCATGAAGCAGTCTTCTACAACTTCCATGATCCAAATTTTTAATGACATGCTTTGTTAATTAAATAAAAAATAAAATGTCAATAAAAACAAGAAATTTTGGGGTGCTATTTTTCTACGTAGCATATCCTCTTAAGATCTGGAAAATTATGCATTACAACAACTCATATTATTCAATTTCGTATTATATTAACCTTTGGGGGGGGGGGGGTCTCTTGGAGCCCATATATACGCACTGCTATTGATATTTAATATGCAACTCCAGAGGAGTTATACATAGGCCTAATCATAAAATATATTCAATGCTATTGAATGCAATTGGAGTCCTCAGTTTTGTTGGAATGTTTAATTGCCTATGAGCAATAGATTTCACAATTCATACAATATTAATTTTCACAGTGTTAGCCAAAAAAACATTAACATACTATACCCATACCTAAAGGTTCATAATTCAAACCTTGAATAAACGGCACAACGGACCGTGACGAATACTGTAGAAGCTTTAGCTGTGGTCCAGCCAATAATGACCAAACTCCTACCTGGAAAAACATCGTTAAATTCGAAAGGAATGCGTTTTGTGGCTGACGCTAAACCCACAAAAAAAATACCCGCTGCACCCCGAAATAGATCTATTGTATTTGCATACGCAATGCAAATTATGCTTCAGAGAAATCCCATTTTGTTTACCCAAATAGTCTGTAAGGTCAGGGATTTACATTTAACCTGATTGATTGTTCCTCCCTCACAGTCCTATGATGACCCATATCATAGGAGCAGATGGTGGAGGAACCCATCCCATGACGTAAGCTAAGTGTAGAGAATTTAAACAAATTTAGGGGTTTCGACAAAAACCTTTGGCAGGTGCGGCCCGCAATTTGCAATTCTCATTTACTAAAATGGGGTTGGCCGGAGCATGAGTTGCAACACGTTTGTCGTTTCTGACAGCTCCTAAAAGGGTTCATAGAGACCCAGGCTGAGAGAGTACTGTCAACTGTGCCGCCTTGGGACCGACGTGACACATTAAAGCTAAAGTCTCATGCTACAAATACAAGTAGCCAGACCACGAAACCTAAATATAATATTTTAGTGCCGCCTGGTTTCAAAGGGAAATAATCTGCAGTTTACCCGAGTTCCTGGAACACCACATTTTATTTGTATGTATGGAATAGCTACTTCACCTAAGAATTTGAGTCTTCTGGAAAAATAATTATATTCCATTGTATCCTTATTGCAAGCATTGTACAATACTATCTTAGTCTTTTACTTTTTTTTATATCTTCTAACAGAAGAGAATAGAAATTGAAAAGCCAGTGTATAGGTATGTTCACAGCAGAAACAATTTTTCGTATTTTTTTATTTTGGTAAAAAAAAACTATTTTGGCTTATTATATAGTATTATTAATGCACAGCTAAAAACTTATATAAATTAACAACTCTAATGGTCATTACAGAGACTCACAGAAGCTTCTTTATGAACTAGTGTACAATAATTTTCTACCGACACTGGACTCCCTTTACGCTACGGACTTGTACGTAATAACATTATCCCCTGAAATTCCTTATTATAAGGTACGGTACCAGTGGCGGTGCTAGACATTTTAAGGCGGGGGGGGGGGCATGGAGGGGCATGACTTCTATCTGGGGGGCTAATGAAAAAACAAAACACCTTTCATTGGGAGTAGGTATACCGTTTAATAATTCTGCAATTTAGCAAGATGTAAAATATCTCAAAACTGGGGGGGGGGGGCGGAGAAACTGTTGGGGGCCAGGCCCCCTCGGGCACCCCCGTAGCGCCGCCACTGTACGGTACTAGCACACTGCAGTATGTTTGCATGATAGTACAGAGGTAGAGCTGTTTTGGGTTCACGAAGCATCAGATCGTGACCGCTATATAAATTAACCCTTTTTAATGGGGTCTGTTGGCTGTTTGCATATTCAATCAGTTTTAATGAATATACAGAATATTGGTAAACATTAATTTATTTAAAAATCGCAAGCTTGCCTACTCAATAGCCTAATTATAAATTATGTAGTATAATATAGGCCAGAAATTACAAACTTTACACTGTACAGTGCAGCCTGCTAGAGTATTTTAATTTTAATTTGCCATCATTATATGTTGCGGGCTAGATAAAGTCTTGAATAAAATTGAACGCGTTGAGATATAATTGACAGCACGAATTGACAGAATTTTCATAATACGACAGTTATCCATTGACGCTGATGTGATGATAGACCCAGGGCAAATTCTATCACCACCTTCAAGGCAACATACAAATACAGTCATGGTGGAAAATTAGCATGATACTGTGCGCTTTTCCAGGCCACTGCGTCAGACGTATATAACAGGGAAATAAGATAATCCGCCCGAATAAAACGCCACGCAAAAAAGTTCCCATATAATTTCGTTCCCAGGGAATCTATTTCATCATTTCCATAATTTAAAAAAGACGCACACAATGCACCCTCATATTGCCGTTGTACCCTCATCCAGTTTTTCAAGTTTTTTACTGAAAACATCAAATCAACGTTAGAGAGTGTCATTGTTATTGGAAACTCTTGAAAGGGGTAGTTGATTTTTCATTTTTTTTGGAGTACAATCAATGTAAACAATTGTTTTAAACATAATGTGTATGAGTAAAAAAAGTACATGCATTATGTATCGTTAAAGCAAGGGAAAATCGCATATTTTTGTGAATAGTAGAAAATATACAATATATTATTATAAATAATATATTATATATTGTACTGATTCATCACGTAACTCCGGCCGTGAATGCCTTTGTAATTACGTAAAATAAACTGTTCCATTTAAGCTATCGTGATCACGTGGCCGCCAGTCGCGTTTTTTCCTAGTTAAAAAACTTAAATAAACTTCGGCTGCAGTCATGGTTGCTATAGTATTGCAACTGTTACCGAGGAATTAGAGTAATATCTTCTAGGCAACGCATAAGGCACATAATTTTATGATCAGGATCAGATTGAGAAGAGATTGCGATCGTGGCTCATGGTGGAAAGTAGCACTAGGTTTGCGATACGAATCAGTCGTTACTGCTTATTATTGAAAAAGGTTGGTTATTTTCATATCTCGGTAATAGAGGCATGAGATATAGATCCCTATAATTAAGCTTTATAATAGTGGGGAGGTTTGTAATTTCAGGGTGATCAAGTATTTGACCCATAAGTTGTCTATTGTTCATTTGGTCAACGTCAACCTGCATAGTGTATGCTACCCCGCTTTCAATGTCAATTTTCAGATGATTTCCAATGCCCTTTTTATGGGGGTGCAACTGGTCATATTGTCCTAACCGTATGAATTTTTGGCCATTGGGAAACTGATATATTTTATTTTATAAGGACTTTTTATTGTTTCCATTACTAAGCCAACCTAGCGGAGTTAGGGCTTTAAAGCCCTCTCTTACACTCAAATAGGAAGACTCGGGACCGCCTGCTTTACATGCCCTCCGAAGCATGGCCAGAAAATGTAGGAAGTGTAGGACTCGAACCAACAACCTTTCGGGTGAAAGTCAGAGTCCGTACCGCCACTCTACATGTCCTGACGTTACGTTCTCGATGTCAACATACACCGGCTACAAGCGATAATGGACAAACTGAGACAAGCTGACCAATGACGCAATGCAAGGCCGTGCCCAGGTTTTGATTTCGGGGGGGGGGGTCCAAAAATTTGTTAATGAATTAATGGATAAATTCTTCTAACCATACAGGTTTACATAACAATTCAAGGGCTAAAAGACAGCTATAAAGTGTAAAATTGTACTATAGTAAATGTGCCTTTTTGATTCGTAACTGTACTTGATTAGGTCATGCTTTCGCCTGTTTCATTGCGTCATGGCCGTGCCCAGGGGGGGGGGGGGTGATCCATGATTATTATTAAATATGATATTAAATAAAAAATTATTTCGAGGGGGGGGGGGGGTCCGGACCCCATGGATCACCCCCCCCCCCTGGGCACGGCCATGACGCAATGAAACAGGCGAAAGCATGACCTAATCAAGTACAGTTACGAATCAAAAAGGCACATTTACTATAGTACAATTTTACACTTTATAGCTGTCTTTTAGCCCTTGAATTGTTATGTAAACCTGTATGGTTAGAAGAATTTATCC